>JAPTYQ010000009.1:7002779-7013708 GCA_029814465.1 Ostorhinchus cyanosoma
TAACAATTATTTGCAACATAGTATAGCAAACTATTACATGATCAAAAACAAATTAATCTTAGCAAAACATTTTTAAAAGTCTTCGTTTTGAAAGTCTGGTGTCGCCAGAAATTTGTGATGTTAAAATGGGGTCACCAGCCCAAACAAGGTTGGGGACCACTGTGTTAAATAAATACTGTACACGGGGCGTTTATGTATTTTTGCTCAGTGCATTTTCCATGACAGTTCACAACCATGAAGTACATGAACAAGAGCAACTTTTTACATCTTCATAACTGTCCATCATGTTGATATTCACTTCAAACGCTCTGGGGAAAACAATTAAACTATCAACTGCAGACCCAACCAGCTGATCCGCAAGGCCCGTAACGTTGTGGGGATGGAGGTGGACTCTCTGACGGTGGTGTCAGGGGGGTGGATGATGTCCAAGATCAAGCCAGTATTGGACACTTCCACTCACCCACTCCACGACGTACTGGTCAGTCACAGGAGCAACGTTCAGTGAGAGACTGATTCCACCCAAATGCACCACTGAACCACACAGGAAAGCCCTGCCTGTGGCCATCAGACTGTTTAAGTCCACCTTATGATTATATTTACACAACAATATTTTTGCATACTTTTTTGTGTATTTCTATAACTACTATATACGTAATAAATGGTCTAATACATATTGTACAAATTGCTGTTCTAATAGTATTATAATGAAGTGTTTTAATATGTATATGTGGTGTTTGTGTGTGTGTGTGTATACATATATATATATATATTTTTGTTGTTGTTGTTGTATTGATAATTTCTTTCCTTCTACTTTTTATTCTACTAGAATGGAGAAAACTGGGGTAAACAATAATTTCCCCCTAGGATTAATAAAATATTCTGATTTATTTCATCTGCTGTAACTGATACAGCGGGGGGGTGCGTCACAGCTGTACTCACGTCTGGTGGCTGGCAGGACGTCGGGTGACATTGCATACTCGATACTTCCTCTTCATTTGGCCACAGTGGGTCACCTCCACCTTCAGGCCTGTCAGGAAACCAGTGGGGAGCAAAAGAAAACACACAGGAATGAAGGGTTAAAATAGTGAAGGTAGCAACAGCTAAACAAGAATTCCAGATCACATATTATTAAATCACAGCACAGTTAAACCTAAGAGTCTGTTTAAATACATCTAACCACAGTTGGGCTGGGCAATAATATTACCATGATAATGGGGGGAAAAAATGTAAATGTTTTCTTCTCCTAAAAGGGCAAGATATTTCAGGAATCAAAAAAGTGCTAGATTTATTTGACAATGAAAACTAAATAAACCTAGAAGACAAAAAAAAATAAAAACAATTATCATGGTAGCAGATCATGTGATAATCACAGCTTCAAAAACATACAAATGTTAAAAATCAGAATCAGAACACTTTATTAATTCCAGGGGGAAATGACTGTGTGTTATAGTTGCTACATTCAAGTATAATAAGAGATAGCAGGAAAAATATTATCAATACAACAAAAAAGACAAATACAAAAATATACATAAATACAAATTATGTAATAGTAAAGTAGAATCATAAAGATATTCATTATCATTTTATCAAACACCCCTAAGTCAACATCTCTGCAGACTTCAACCATAAATTTAACATTAACGACTAGATCTCAACAAACCTCGTACTTTCCCACAGTAATTAAATGTCTATTTGTTTTTTGTTGTTAGCACATTATGCTGATGCAGCTTTACAAATATAACTAACTGAACACCTGTACAATGTAAACAGACATTTTAAGGGCTAAATTTCAGATTATTAGATTTTACACACCCACTGAATTAATACAAAGATGGGTAACGAAACTGGAAACAGGGACATGGAGGTTAGAAAGTGTATAAACTCTTCTTACTGTCGCGCAGCCCACCTTTAATCTCCTTGGTGAAGCGAACCCTTTGCGAGTCAGTAAGAGTCTTAGGCTGCTCGTCGATGTTGCGAATGTCCAAGACTTCACACATGAACTCAATTACAGGCTGGGCTTTGTAGAAGGCCGTGGCGGACACTAGAGGGAGACAGAGAGCAACCGTATGACCACAAAAAGAAGAACAAAGTCCCAATATCCAAAACTTAACCCATAAAGACCCAGAGCTACTTTTGGGGCAGTTCTCAAATGAATTTTGTCTCTATTTAACCTTTATTACGTGATTTATCACCGTTTATTGTAATATTATCCTCTTTACTTTGTGTTTCAGTGTGAATCATATTTTCCTTTAACTCACTGATCATGTAGATGTGCATAAAAGCTCAGATTAAAGTTGCGATTCTTTTATCAGAAACAGCGAAAACTGAAGAAAAAGTGACTTTTTCAGCAAATCTATCATAAACGTAAACCAAGTGCCTCAATCCGCTGTCATTGATCAAACTCCATGGGTTTTACTGGTGAATCAATGTTATAGAACAGGGTTATTCAAATCCGGTCCTCGAGGGCTGGTATCCTGCATGTTTTAGACGTTTCCCTCTTCCATCACACCTGGAGGCCATTACGTAGCTTATCAGGCTTCTGCAGAGCTTAATGATGAGTTGATCATTATTTGCAGCAGGTGTGATGGAAGAGGGAAACATCTACAACATGCAGGATACCGGCCCACGAGGACCGGATTAGAATACCCCTGTTGTAGAAGATGACGGTGTTTCCATGGTAACTACAGAGCCTCTGAATGTCCAAATGGGTCATATCTGATGACCATGAAAAGATGGATAACTGCATTTTACACCTATTATTTACACGTATTAATAGGATTAATGGATCAACAGGTATTAAACAGTTTATGTCAGTAGATGGTTTTGGTCACTGACGAATGTTTGGGTCTTTATGGGTTTAATATTAACATCTAAAGAATGATTCCAGTAATGTCTGTAAGAAGCAGCTAACAGCAACAGAAGCTGTAGTGTATATTAATAATCCTGGTTTCCGACAGTATTTACTTGTAAACATGTTTGTGGCAGCTTGTGCTTGATGAGACAGTGTCACAGGAGTTCACGGCCCGACTACAAGATCTGCGTTGAATCTGTGTTTGGTGACTCACCGTCAATGTTCAGCATCATCTTCCACATGGCAGGACGCACAGATTGGTGAAAGCCAAACCAGACTTCCCTGCCCCCGCCCAGTGGGTGGTAATATCCTTCAGGTGGGGAGAAAAAGGAGCGGCCCACTGGGGTGTACCTAATGAACAATGAAAAGGGAGGAGGAGGAAGAGGAGGAGGGATGTGAGAAAATGATGAATGTGCAAAGAAATACTGAATTTAAACCATGACCTCAGCGTGAGTTCATGTCCAGTAATGTTTCATGTCTCATGTGGGATGTTTTAGAGCAAAGTCAGCCTTTACAGGAGTGAGTAAGCATTTGGAAAACAAGAAAGCACACGCTACACAAGAGCTAAACTCGAACTGAAACAGAAGTAAAGACCAGGAAGAGCTTGATGAGGTCTTCTTTAACCATTTTCATAACTTCAAAAAGTAGTTTATCATCATTCTGTTACATCTTCTATTTAAGACTTTTTAAAAACCTTTAAGGCCATTATTAATTCCATTTAAGAACTATGTCATGTCCACAGTGGGGAAAAAAGAATAACGCTCATAGCGATATTCTTTCCCATAATCGCTGACAGTAACAGTAACAGGAACAATTCAAACCCAACAGTATATTATGAAGTCAGACTCAAGTTAATACAAGTTATTTTAAGTATGAATAATTTCAGGATCTACACAATTTATGTGACTTGTCTAAACCTTTAGACATGTTAATGTGTGAATGATAAACTGAGGCGTAATATTGTTAAAATTAGACTAATTTAGCTTAAAAACACTTCAGGTTGTTCATGTTAGTCACAATTTTTTTATGGGATAGTTTGTAGCGGTCAACATTCAGAAAGGTAATCTTACTTTTTTCACTTTAAAACTAAAGAAGTGTTTGCAGTTGTCATCATTTATTGGTTATTATGATATTATTTTACTGGTTCAGCCCACTGTAGATGATATTAGGCTGCATGTGGCTCCTGTATTAAAATGAGTTCCACACCTCTGAGCTACAGTCTGTTAGTTTGACAAATCATAACTAAGCTGACTTTGACTTTCAGCTACTAAATTATATTATAGTATTTGTAGTCTGAGTAAACCTACATCTGTGCTGGTACAACTAACAGACATATGCCTTCCTCATATTCATCTACTTTTAACTGTAACTTACCTCATAGAGGCTAGGTGGCGCATGGCGACATCCAGGGCTTGAACTGAGTCCAGAGGGACTTGCAGCCGGCCGCTGACCAGAGTCTCCTGCAGCAGGCGCCATGACACCTTGGCCAGCCAACGGATAGACACCTTAAAGATTCGGTCCTTCCCCTCCCCGGGAATCGTCACCTCAAAATCCACCTAGAGTACGAAAGGATAATTAAAGACCAAAGCTGGAGAAGAACAAATATAAGGACCAGAAGCCAAATCACTACTGATTATCAATATATAAATAGATGACTAAAGCCTGGTGTGGACAGGATTATGTTCAATGCAACCACATCATTTCAATAAGTAAGTATATATTAAAAAAAAAAAAGTACAACATACATTGAAAGACAAGTCAATAATGTGTTAGTGAACTAATTAAAGCACTTTATTTTATTTTGTCATTAAATACTCTCACACACAACTTTGAATGCAGCACCTTTCGCTTAAAGTTCCAGTTTAATCATCTGGTTGGAACAGTGTTGGTTTAACTGGTTTATATGACACTTATAAATGGTACGTAAAGACACGAGGCGTTTCTCAATACACGTTCTTGTCCGTTCTTTTGTTCTTGTGAAACGCCATCAATCACAGCCCAAGTACTGTTCCATTTAAGAGTTTGCACAAACCAATATCAGCTGGAATTCCCGGATGTTATTTTCGTCTCCTAACTTAAACCAAGAAAGCACTGGTGGGTGACTCCTTTAGACTTGGCGGGAAAATATCCCAGGATGCATTTCATGCTACTCTCGCAGGCAATGGCGACTTCTGTGACAACTTAACTCAGAACTGTTTGATGCAGAAATGATGTGATGTTGGAGCACGTGCGAGATGCAGAACAGCGAGAAAATACATCTTTATTATCATGATATGGGATTCAACGAAATTTGTTTATCCAGTTTTTACGAAAATGCATAAATACAGAAATGACATGTAAATAGTACAAATGGATTGAAATCAAATCGAGTGACATGTTGTGGAGGATTCTGGGAACATTTTAGGAAGCTACAACAGAGTCACGGAGGAAAGTTGATGAGCACCAACAGTTCCAGTCATAAGACACTTGTGTTCTTATGAAGTCCTTTCTCTGGGACTCTTCTTATCAATACTGTATTTACTGGTCAGACTTGCAAACTCTGCGAACTTGATATTGAGAAACGCCTACTGTCATGTACTCTATTGCAGTAAACAGGGTTAGCTCCTACTTTTTAAGTCTCACTGATAATCTTCAGTCAACCTTTTGCTAAATATACTGAGACCAACACAACATGATCATCTGTTTTCATATCACTCATAACTCACTCCCTGATTGGAGACATTATTTAATGAACCAATGAGACAGAAATTATAGAGTTTGATCATGTGACAGAACTTCTGATATTCACTATGTGCATTTGTGGTGGTTTAATGAATTATAGACAAAAAATCTCTAACATTTTACCCAACTATTTTCGTTTTGCTATTATTAAATAGAACTAGGGCAATAGGGCCAGCTGTAAATTTCATTTTTTTCCCCCCACTGTTATAGATGATTTACAACTTTAATCAACAAATTGAAGACTAAGCATGATTCAAAAACACTCTGTCTTAAGTAAAACAATATTTCATATCCAGCTGGAGAAGCACATTCGCATTTTGAGTTTTTGCTTAGCAATAAAAAGTCTCAAGAGGGATAATTGCTGTTAAGCAACTGAGGCATTTTTCAAGATTTTCAGTGAACAAAACCTCAACTAATCCAATTAATTCTATATAATGCCCAGCCTTATGATTCAACGTCTATCACTGGCACATAGGACTATCATTTTATCACTAAGGAGTAGTACTACCAAATACTCAGTCTTGCTATTTTCAAATAATTACTAGATCATGAAGGAGTAGCATTAGATGTTTTACCTTGGTTTTAACTTGTTATACAGTATATCTCTAATTTGCGCATATTTCTATTTTATATATTTTTTAATATGTCTATATTTTCTTGTATTGTTATTAGTTGCAAGTGCAGCGTTACTGGCAGAGACCACCTGCAATTGCATTATACAACCTGAGTAATGACAATAATCTAATCTAATCTAATCTAATCTAAGGTAATCTCTTAACTGTAATGACTAGTAGGACCTGGTGATACAATCAAAACCTTCTATCACTGCCAATGTAATTTGTTTATCACAGTAATGGTACAGTGACTGCAGTAATGAACTATACTGCCCTTCCCAGCTGATCATTTTCCTCCTTTATTATGAACATCTACACAAACTATTCCTGTCTACACATACCCTGAAACTATATAATTTCTACTTGAACAGTGAAATTAGATCACTCTCTCTATGTGACCACAATTGAACTGTCCAATTGTTAACCTGCATTTGCTCTTTACTCTGTTTTATTGCTTGTTTTATACTCTCCTGTTCACTGTACAGTGTCCTTGAGTGTCAAGAAAGGCACCTATAAATAAAATGTATTATTACTATTTACTATTATAAAAGATAAAAATGTGAATGCAGGGCTCTTTCGCTGTTAGTGTAAGTTAATGAATGCTTATGAGAATTATCCATTTGGATTTGTACTTTAGGATTTTGCCATATCCTGTGAACTGCACATAAGGAATTTCTTCACAGAAATCCGTGACATGAACATGGAGGCTGAGGTGAGCCAGCGTGGAATGACCCTAAGTTGAAATGTACCTTAAAAGCAGACAATATTGATCCCTGAGGAGAAACAAGCTGGATAAAGGTGTAGTGTAACGAACGGTGAAACCCAAAACGGCTGCAGACGTGTACCTTCTCACTCCCGATAGGAAGTGCTAGCACCGTGTAGATGTTCTTCTTGCCGTCGTACACCGGCTTCCTGTCGCCAAAGAGCTGCGGTTTGAAGTGTTGCACCATGTATTCCACCACCTCCCTGCGAGAAGAGACAAAAGGGAAACACAGGGACGATATCGCGTTAATGTGAGCACAAAAGGGATGAAGCTCTGCCAATTAAACCGCTCGCCTGATCGGGATCCTTTGTGAGCGATGATTGAGGGAATATCGATCAAACGGGCCCAGCTGTTGGATGCAATATAGCTCATGGTCACGGGGGGAGAGACGAGGACAAAAAAGAGCGAGGGCTGTGGGCGTAGACGGGGGACACCTTTCAATGCGAGGTGCCTTGGCCTTCACATAAGGGTGGGGGGTGAGGAGTCTTTCTGAAAGGGAGAGGTCAAAGGTCCTGACCCCTGCATGCCTTCTTGGGCTCTTTGTCACAAACCTTCGAAGCAAAAGCGACTGAAGCAGAAAGACCGTCTCGATGTGGTGGAAATGCAATGTTTCCAACCCGGCTACTCATGTTTAGTTAGATATGCAGGATCAGAGGATTTCTACATGTTGTTGTTGTTCGTACCCTCATTTGCATGCTTGGGTGTTTGGAGGTAAAGCTCATCTTTTTGTCTAGAGCCTTTAAGGACTAGATGTGAAATGAAAATGCTTACGTTAAGAGTAAATCGTTAATTGTGAGGAAGGTAAGAACCTAATAAAATGAAGGTGCAAAATAAATGCAAGAACAAAAATCATGTGTCGAAACCGTAAAACAGTAGGATTAACATAAAGTATAACAACGCTATAACCTTTATAAAATGTGGTCATTTATAAGTACGGACATTCTGGTTTTTTTTACTGTTTATAGACTGATCACAGATACTGAAAAGATGTTGCTGTTTTTTTTCTATATTTATGATTTTTGAAAGAACGTTATACATTTCAAATCTACATGACTGCTTATATTAGCTCAACAAAGTACAAATGTAGATGTGGTACAGTGGGATGCATTGAAAATTGCTCCACCATGAAACTGTTGACAGATGAATTGTAATGTTATTGAATCATGAGACCAGGCAACATTTACGCCTCTACTGGCTTTGGATGTTTCTGCAAACAGATGTGCACAGTATAAGCTCAATACTTCACCAACAGTATTTATTGACCGTTTCAACTTATCATGTTAATATGTATGCAATGTTTTTATGGTTAAGTTTAAGAAAAATATACCAGAGCTTGGATTCATACAGAAAAGGACTACAGAGATGCGATTAAAAAAAAAAGTGACTTACATGTATTTAGTAATATCGAAACCAACTTACAGTCTTGTCCTTATCCTAACCAAAGTACTTTTACTGCTTAAACCTAAAAAAGTTTAGGAGTAGGAATGCATCCTGCACTTTGTACATCCACCAAAACCACTTCCTGCCTTTGAAGAAAAAAAAAAAAAAGCGTTGAATCCTTCATCCTCTCAGCGCATTTTGGCATCGATTTGAGGAAACATTTTATCCCGGCTACCGTTTGAACTTCTGCGGGAAACAATAAAACTCAAAGCTTTCTAAATTGCAGGGCCGCACGAGGCTATTTGGTGAAAAAGTTGTATCGTGATTATGATGAATACCAATGACGAACATGCAAGCATAGTGCATGTTTTTTTCTAATCTCATCTTGTAATTTACTCACTTTGAAAAATGTTTTAAAAATGTTGATTATATGTCGATAACATCCCCAGAGAAATATGTCTATATATATTAATATTAGATTCAACTTTATTGTCATTACACATACAAGTACAAGGTAATGAAATGCAGTTTAGCATCTAACTGGAAGTGCAATCAGAAGATATACAGTATGTATATATTATACACAATAGATATTATATATACTATACATATTGTTATATACAGATAAATAAACACTATAATATACAGTATTAAAGTGCAATGAATATGTAAATAGTAAGGATGCACCGATACCACTTTTCCAGACCAAGTACAGGTACTTACATTTGATTACTTGCCAATACCGAGTACCGATAAGAGTACTTAATAACACCATTGCAGTTCTTAGTTACTTTTGAAAATGGGCTTTATTATCATTAGATTGTATCAAAGTGCTGCTACTAACATTTAATAAGTTGCAATAAGCATTTCTCAATCAATCCAGCAGCGGGAGCCGCTTTTAATTAACCACACTGGCCGAATATCAGGAAGAGGAGTAAAGTTTTTTGAGAAGAAGAAAGTCAGTAATAACAAACATGGTGACGACAGAAACAGTTGCTCTTTGAACAGAACCGTTGCCTCCACAGTTCTCGGTGGTCCTGCTTCTCCGTCTGGGTTCGTACAGAGCCTTCTAAAATAATATGATCTTTATATGGCTTTGGGTTCGCATCTGCAGGCTCCTGGAAAACGGACAGAATTACGTACGGAATGTACGCAGAGGACGCACAGAACGTTCCATCCGTATCCGTCTGTGTTTAATGTACCTTACGATCACTTTACTTTTGTCGCCGTCATTTATTTTGAAAAATCTCCACACTGCTGACAGTACTCCTCGGCTGCGTACCTGCTGCACTATGAGGTGAATGCCACGCTGCCGTAAGTGGTATCGATGCATTTGTATCAGAGTATTTTTACGAGTACGAGTAGAAGTACACATGCTCAGTATTGGACCGATACTTGATACTGGTATCGGTACATCCCTAGTAAATAGACATAATAATGTGTATGTCTGAGTGGTAGACATAAATATACAGATTATGGACATCAGTACAGGTGGAATTAACAGATTGAGGTGTTATTAACAAACTATACAATTTAATACACTGATCATTTTATATGGAATATGAAACAGGCATTAAAAAAAACAAAACAAGTAGGCAACAAAAAAATGTACTAAAGTTCATTATCTCCACCAAAGAACGGCAGAGGTTACAGTTCCATCAGGGTTTGTCTGTCTGTCTATCTGTCTGTTAGTAAGATAACTCAAAAAGTTATGGATGGATTTTCAGTAAATTTTCAGGAAATGTGGATACTGGCACAAGGAACAAATTATTACATTTTCGTGGTGAGGGGGGGGACACACACACTAATCTGACTTGGCAGAGGTCTGCGCTCTCTGAGTGCTTTTCTAGTTTTGCATGTTTTACACAGTATACGTCTCTGCTCAGTGTCACTGAATCTAAAATGTTACCACACACACACACTGGACCTTTAAATTGCAGCCTTTTGTGATTATATAATTGCACAGGCTGACAATGTGATGGCAATTCAATTAACTGTACAGCTCTCGACTAAACGGCACAGTGTCCTCAGTTTGTACTCTTTCTAAAGCGTAAATCATTAGTGAGTTTTATCTAAAGCTGCGGTCATTAGTGGGTCACAGTGAGACAGAGCTATAGAGCTGGGTTTAAGCCAACAATTAAAGTTCACTAAGAGACCACACTATATTTAATACCCCTACCCCTGACACCTTAGACCACTGTGCACTGGAGTGATCAATCATATCTCGCTGACGTGTATGTGTGTATGGAGGTGAAAGCAGGACAAGCCGGGATTGAAAACAGAAAATGACTTTCATACCTCCACTTCTACCGGATCAAACATCACACAACATTACGTGGCGTGTCTCCGTGGCGACTCATGGGGAGACGAGACGCTGCGTTTTATTTTAAGGAAATGACTCTGAAGGAAGCCGTGACAAAAGTCATTATGACAGACAGCAGCACGCCCTTCTGAATTTAGTCATTTATGTTTGTGCGCTATTCGCTGTCCCGATCAGGGTAATAGAACTGACAAAGGGTGAGATATATGTGCGTGTGTGTGTGTGTGTGTGTGTGTGTGTGTGTGTGTGTGTGTGTGTGTGTGTGTGTGTGTGTGTGTGT
>JAPTYQ010000009.1:7013723-7025947 GCA_029814465.1 Ostorhinchus cyanosoma
TGTGTGTGTGTGTGTGTGTGTGTGTGTGTGTGTGTGTGTGTGTGTGTGTGTGTGTGTGTGTGTGTGTATGGGGGGGGCATTCTAATTTGCAGCAGATGAAGATTTCAGTTTTTAGGTCGTGGAAAATATTAATTCTCTATCTCACAAGCGCAGAGACAGCTACCCGACATACAAAGCAACACTGTTTACAATAAACAAATCATCTGCTTGAGAATAAACCTCTATTAAATATAAGCATTGAACTTGTATGATCCAATTGCCAGTGAAATATAAGATGATTATTTCTATCCTTTGGCTTATTTTTCCTTTCATGTCACAGAGTCAAAAGGAAACAAGAACATAAAGTATGTTGTTTCTATCTGGTATTCTTCCTTCGTGCTTTGGACTTCACACTCTGCGTCATGAAAAACAGCCGAGGCTAACGGGTCACTTCAGTCAGATTCGCTTTTGACTCCGCCATCTGTCTAGTGTGGTCACTTAGGCAGTGCTGCTGCAGAACACGAGACCTCCCGCTGACGCTGAATAGCATCAGAAACTCCAGAATGCAAAGACACACAGACTTTCCTCGCATTGCACCTCAGCGTTGGCAAAAAATCTCTACTTAACCGTGTGTACAAACATTCTACGCACAAATCCAAAGTGTGAATGTGTACGAGACGTTGACCGATGGTGGGAATATGAGAGGTCGACTTAATGCTGCATAACAGTGCATGTGCAACCCCAATGTAAACATGTACATAATATTTGAATTTAAATCAATACTTACATAAAAAAAGCAGATTTTCTTTCTTCTTTTTACATTTTATGTTTCACAAGTGTATATTTTCTGTTTTCCCCAGCACATTATTTGTGTATTTGCTGCTGTCAACAGTGCACTCTCCCCATGGTGGGATCAATAATCTTATCGAATCGGAGAAAGAAGCAGATGACCAGTTAACTGCCTGATATAAATCACGCCCCTTCAGCATGAACATTCGAACGATGACGACACATAAGTCAGATAGAAAATAACTGGGTAACGGTTAAAAGTGAACACCAAGTAAGAACATCTAAGTTGCACCTAAACAATTCAACCTGAATCACCAAGCATCACACTCAGAGTAATTAATTGATAAATGTGAAACTGAATTCCAAAATAATGTTAAAAAAAAAATAGCTGGGGCCTATTTCTCATCTTTTTTTTGCTATTACTTATCCTTGAAGTAAGTAATTCCAGTTTAGAAGCCTTATATTATCAATCAGCCATTAATAGCACCAACATTTCCCGAAACCAATGGTTTGAACATGTAATATGTACTCCATTACCAAATTTAGAACCAATGACAATCGCCTGTACACTCATCTGAGTCGAAAAAAATCCATGTTGTGATCTAATGGTTTATATTTTTATCGCATTGCAATGTCAACTTACAAGATTTAGATAAAAGATTCCAATCTACGTTCTGCAGGGGTTCAGATTTGATATCATGTCTTGGTGGAAAATACAGGATATTTCAAGCCTGTTGGTCAGAAGAAAGTCTTAACCTTTTTGTTAGTCTGACTCACAGGATGCTCTCGGCAGGAGTAATCCAGTCAATATTCTCCTCCCTTCTGCTATCTGTGTGTTAGAATTTTACCAAGTCTCCCACCCTACGGTAGGCAAAAGTATTGAGACACGGTGAATTCAGGCGTTTCTTTTTTTAACAGGGGTCTGGAATACAAAACAATAATGTCAAACGGCATCACAATATAGTTTTATATTGTGATAAATATCATTGCATTGGTTAGTTTGGTTCAAATTGTTATCTTTGCTTCCAAAATAGCTCAGACGGTTTATATTTCATTTGTTTCTTCTAAATCATATGGACAAACATACTGGGGCGCATCATGGCTAGATTTCCTGTTCGTGAAGGATTTCAGATATGAACGTCAATATTTGCTTAAAGTTTAATAGGAGATTTTTCTAGTAGTTGTAGATGGTTAATTAGTATTTTCAGTCAAAGCACAGAAAATGTTTTTTGAAATTTAGAGGTAGAACATTTAAAATCATAGTCATGAATAAAAAACATTAAATCAATGTTGAGAAAAATGATCACTGAGGCATTCTGGAAGCAAAGATAAAAATTGAAACCAATCTAACCAATGAAATGTAATGATTATTATCACAATATTAAACTATATTATGACATGACCCGTTAGAAAAGAAACACCTGAGTTCAACGTGTCCCAATACTTTTGTCCATATAGCGTATGTTAACATCCAAACTGAAACTACATGCAGAAATATTAAGGTTAAAACAAAAACATGCCATTTTCTTTTGTCATGTTAATAGCGGTTGTCAGTTTTGAATGATTCCCGTTCACTACCACACTCTGCATTCCAGGCCTCGTTCTACTGCACTGTGAAGTCAGCCAAAACATTTAGTACGTCCCAATGCATTTCATGTCAAACGCAGTGAAATATGAGGATCTGTTACTGCATTGATCTGCCTGCATTACGCAGTATGCAAGGCTGCATGCTGTTCAGGCCTTTCCTACCCACAATCCTCTGTAACGAAAGACTGATTAATTGCTTCGGCCGATTGACTGGCATCAAGAAGACGTTTCACAACAGGTAGCAACACTAGCAGCCAATGATAAATATCAGGCATTAAAACAACTATTCTGGCCAAAGGTCGAAAAACACTGAGTCAATCAGATTTATTCATTGACATTAATACTTTGAATCAAATGTTCAGTTCCACAGTTGGGGATTATCAGACGATAAATCACTAGCTTTTCCTTGCTTGAAATGACTGTTATTATATTGGCCTTTACAAACCCACTCATATCCTCTATTCGTCTGTGCGGTAAAACATACAGTAGACTGACCAAGCTGCCCAAAGTGTGGAGAGAAGTTATGGTTGCACTTGTAATTACATTTTTTTTTTTTACTTAAAGTTTCCTGTTGTCTGCGACAGATGAGTACAAGTAAAAGGCTCCAAGTTTAAGGTGCAAATGTTAAAGATGAAATAGCATGTCCTTGTATTCCTCATGTGTTTAACTGTACATACTTTATAAGGGCAGCTGCAGCACGTACTACAAGTAAAAATAACCAGCGTGTGCTTTGGAATGCAGCCATACGCATGGTAGCAAAGGCAGAAATGGTTAATGTGCAGATGTCACGAATATGATACGCACTTGCGCTGTGCATCATGTAAACAACATTTCTACACGTTTGTGAATGAGGTCCGCTGCTTTGGGCTCCGTGGTGCCTGATGTGCTGCAGAGTTGTCACGATCAGGACATTAAAGATTCAAGACTTGCAAATGTTTATTGTAATGATGGGGACGAGACCGCCTGTGACGAGACCGAGTCTTTGAAGGGTCGAGACCGAGACCATAAAAACCAGTCCGTTTTCATAACCATGATCTAATATCACCCCAGTTAATAATCAACACTTAGGTTTACAGACTGAGCAGGACTGGGATTTGTTTATAGGAGCAGTCTGGCACACTCTTGTCTACTTAACCTCTTCATATGGATTTTTTATACCATCATTAAAAAAATCCCTACCATATGCATCATCATCTTCTGCCAATTTTTCAAAACTGCTTCAACAGCACTGCTCTGTCATCAACATGTTAAGCCCACCCTGAGGTTGAGTCACAGTTAGGACCTGCGGAGCTAATTCAAAGTTGCTACTGCTATGTCTAGATTTAGTAGGCTACTTTACAACATTTTTCCAATATTCCCAAAATGTAATCATTTTGACAATACACTAGAGCATAATATTCAATATCCTTTAAAAGTCAGAGACCGGACTGGAGTACTCCAACACTAGATCACACCAGTGACTGAAGTGAAGTCCCTGATGCTCACTGAACGCAGAATCTTTGCAGTGCACCATGGGATGAGCTGTTCAAATAATGCCTTTTTTTTTTTTTTATTTAAATTTATTTGTAATGATGGATAATCAGATTTTTTTGTTAACATGTTCATTTAAAAAAATCTGTTGGTCTTGAAGACTCTGAAATTATGAGTCCTTCTCCTCCTACTGTGGTCTGAGACCGAGTCAAGACCGAGTCCTTGAAGGGTCAAGTCCGAGACAAGACCGAGAAAGCAGAAACTGGTCTCGAGGCCAGCCTTGGACTCGAGTACTGCCACACTCGTTTATTGTCACTATGTGCACATAACGACGTTTAGGCAGGTGGTTCTTAGCTGTGCTGAAATGACACTCAGATAAAAATAGAAAACACACAAAAGAATATGTACCGCTGTAAGACACTACTATAAGAACATGTATACAGGGTTTCTACAGGTTTCTACAAGTTAAATTGAACACTTTTTAAGACCTTTTAAAGACTACTTGGAACAGAATTTAATGCCCATTTCATAGCCACACTGGCAAAAATTTGCGACACCTAAAATTTAAGGAAATGTGTTTATTTACTCAAACGCCTTGATTCCTATTATTCCAAGTCACTTCTCGCTGGAGGCCGCAGAGTTAGCAATAATTGGTTCCTAATTTCAATATAAATTGTCGGGTTGGAACTGAATCGACAATGTTACTTTCTTTGCAGTTTGGACATTTAACAGACACATTTAAACACAATACAGTGAACAAGTTCATGGTAACAAAACCTAAGACCTATCATATTAAATGTAAAACCTTTTAAAGACTTTTCTACGGTATTAAATGGATATTTGTAAATTCAACACTATTTAAGACCCCTCAGGAACCCTGTGTATAACATATATAAGGAAAACGTATACACAGTGACACAGTGGTACAGTTTGAATATAATCTGTGTGCAATATTATGTGCAAATGATTGGCAGATGTGCAAATTTTAGTTGACGGGTAACGGTCTTGAAATTAACCCTGGTTTTCTTCAGTTGTCTTTTTCTATTCCGGTTATTATAAGGTTCATCAGAAGAGCGCTAACTCTTCAAAGGCATGAAGTGATATGGAAGTAGTGACGGAAAAACCACATTTCTATGACTTACTTAGTCAGTCCGGTCCGGTTTCATCCAGCTGAATGAAGCCAATTATCAGTATTATACAAAATAATTGGCTCAAATAACTCTGATAAGGTGATTATGTAATGGTTGTGACAGGCCTGATGTGGAGGAACGTTCGGCAGGGCAAGGTATTCAGGAAAACACCAAACTCTGTGGTAAAATAACGTGACTGGGAACAGGTGATTGAAAACTACATTGGCTAAAAAACATCATCACTCCGAGGACACGCTGAACCTAAACACAGGCGTACAGAACCCCCCACACCGGGACATTAAAGTCAACCAATCAACAAACAGAAACTTACATTAAAAATCTAAGTTGTATATTTTGTGCTGTAGTAGTTAGTTAGAGTGACACCACTGTGATTATGTCGTACTTGGACTGTCATTATCTATTTTTTCAAGCCATGCACAGTTTAGCTGCTTGGTGGTTTCTTAAAAGGCACAAGCCTGTTCAGAAGATAATAACCAGTTATGACAAATCTCAAGCACTGATTTGTCAGATTACTGCAGGACCTCACACAAGGAATAAAATAGGACCAGTGGCCATGGATCTCACTGGCATGTTCTATCAAGAATCAATAACAAGTTGAATTTGTGAAGGTTGTCAGGTTCTGGCGCTATGTTAGAGTCCTGTGGTCTGGACGCAGGAGGTCAAGCTCCGAACAGAAGTGGGTGGAACTTTCACAGGAGGATAATTCACCTAATTTAATGAAAGTCCATATGACTTCTTATCCGTGCTTAATACAGTGCCTATCATAAGTATTCACCCCCTTGGATGTTTTACCCTTTTATTGCTTTTATAAATCAATCACAGTCATTAAAATGTGGCCTTTTTCCACATAAAAATTTATTGGAAAAAAAAACTCTTTAATGTCAAAGTGAAAACAGATTTCTACAAAGTAATGTCATCAGACAACAATAATTGTGAGACTATTGACACCAATTGGATGGACTTCTATTGAATTGGTCCATTATATTTAAAAGAGGGTGAATAATTATGCAAACAATTATTTTTCTTTATATATTTTTGTTTCATTGACTTTACTTTGTAGAAATCTGTTTTCACTTTGACATAAAAGATTTTTTCCAATAATTTTTTGTGTGAAAAAGGCTAAATCTGTTAATGAAACAAAATATATAAATAAAAATAATTGTTTGCATAATTATTCACCCCCTTTTAAATGTAATGGTCTAATTCAATATTGGTCTATCCAAGTGGTTCTAATAGTCTCACAATTACTTTGTTTCACTGACATTACTTTGTAGAAATCTGTTTTCACTTTGACATGAAGGAGTTTTTCCAATAAATTTTTGTGTGAAAAAGGCCACATTTTAATGACCATGATTGATTTATGAAAGTAATAAAAGGGAGCGAATACTTATGATAGGCACTGTGACTATTTCCATGCAATAAGCTATAAAAATATGGATCATTTTAAGTAAAGATGAACTTTTAATATTTAAAAAAAAAAAGAAAAATAATCAAAATTTCTCAAAACTCTGAACTAACTTTGTTGACACTGCCCACAGGAAGATGCATGAAAAATGTGAAATGAATCCCAGAAGAGAAAACACTTGAAGAGTTAAAAAAAAAAACTAGAAGCATATGATTGATTCCATAAACAGGATAATTAGTGGGTTCTGTGAGCCGTTACCTGTTGACTCGTCGGGGGCACTTGTCAGGTTTGATGTCCACCTCATAGTGGTAGACGTCCATCTTTGGGATCTCCACCTCAAAGTAGTTGGCCAGTAGCTTGATGGGCTTGCCCACAGTGCCCATGCCTGGCCGGCGGGGGGCATGGAACACCTGCTGCAGGGGTGGGGGGAAGACCCCCATGGGCACTGGAAACACAAGAAACAGGAAACCATCAACACAGGCCAGTAGAGGACGGACGGACAGAGGGAGAGAGATAAGAGAGGACCGAACCAGAGAGAGATAACAGAAACAGGAACGCTAAAGGCAGAGGGTAAGGAGTGGGCAAAGGGGTGGGGAAATGTGGGCATGAGAGTTGAAAGGAAGCGTAGGCAGAGTCCCAAAGGATACAGCTAAGGGGGACAGGAGAGTGAAGGCAGGAACAGGAAGACGGGGATGATGGGAAGAAGAGAAACAATGAATGGGAAATGGCAAAGTGTGCACTGGAGTCCAAGCAGAGACAGAGGTAGAGTGTGTTTAAGGACAGAGATAAAAGGTCAAAGGGTGACAGAAGGTGACAGTAAGTCAAGCCTCACAAAGGACCAACAGTTCCAGGACAGACTGGAGTGAAATCTGGACATTTACCCGCATCTAAATGTTTATTCTGCCAAGATTTTTAATTGTGTTTTCTCTTTTTTAATCACCAGAACAAAGCTTAGTGTTTTCAGGGGCTGGATAATTGGGTTTTGAGTGTCTTATTTTTTTTAAATCATACTTTGTCTTCAGTTGATGTAGCCAGAAACAATTGATTAAAATCATACATTGTCAACAGATTTCTTTTTTTTGGACCATGTTGCTCGACTACCATTTTATGCTTCTCTCTCCTGTTTTTCAGGGGTTTTGTACTGATGTTTACATTTCAACAGATTTATTCAGACCAGAGTCACTGATGATTTATATTTTCATTGTCAGAAAAGTAGCTAAGTCTCAGTTCTCTGATTGTATCTTCTTATACGTGAATATTTTCTGGTTTCCTTCCATTACTTTACTTTTCTGTGGCAGTTAACGGAGTATCTTTAGGTTGTGACATCTTGGGATTTGGGAAAAACTTTCACCACTTTAGAATCGTATAGACAAAACAATTAATCAACAATGAAAATAATCTCTAGTTGCAGCCTAGTTTATATTTAATCTTTTTCAATTGGGATTATGATTTCAGATTAGTTTTACAATTTTGTAAGTAGGGCTGGGCTTTATTAATAATTATTACAATTCATGTAAAACCAATATTTTTTTCAGGTTCAACTAAAAGCTCATTTTTGGTCCAGAGTGAAAGCTTCTTTAGGGCCAACCAGTGGAAAAGTTCAGAAATTTAACATTACTTCTCTATCAACTATTCTTCTTCTTAACTACATTTTTATATTAAGAAAAGAGAAAGTTAATATGAATCAACAAACCATTGTTTTTTTTTATGTTTAGTGACAATTTGAAAGGGTAAAGCTATTTTAAGCTGCATATAGATAAGTTTTCTTAAGTTCTGTGTCATCTGCTTGGCCTTGATAGAAACTGCCAAACAAACTATTCAAAAATGATTTTTGGTTGATTATGACCAATATCCAATCACCAGAGTATCATTCGTGATTTACTTCAGGGACTGAATTAGTTGTATTAGTTTTAGTTAAGTTGTCATTAAGTTTTACTGTTGGATTTTTCCTTTTTAATGGAGTTTTCTTTTTTCCAGGAACATCATAATGAGAAAAGCCTTGATTCTCAGAAGCTAAAAAAAGGCAGAATGAAAGAACAAACCAATGTTTAACCATTTTATTCTTTTACAGCAACTACAGCACAAACCGAGCTGATATTTCCTTAATGCATGAAGTAAAATGAATTGAACTTTAGCTTAATGTACCACTTTTCATCAGAAATGATGGCAACATCAGGTCCTGCAAAGTATTGTAAAAAAAATAAATAAATAAATAAATGTAATTTTAAAAAGCCCACACAATCTATTATGTGCAATAGTGTTGTTAAATAATGATATGACTTGCAATAACACACTAACCTGATAACTGATAATTAATCTCAGGTTAGCTGGTGGCTAGCTAGGGTTTTTACTGATGTAGGCAAACGTTGCATGCAGCATATAAATAAGGATTTGCACATTCACAATGATTCAGGAAGACATTTGAGGAGGAGGAGGAAAATGCAATTACTAGTCTTTATTCATTTCAATTACATTTTAGTTCCTGTTGCGTTGTTGATAGTAGCTTTTATTCAATTGTCATTCAGTCTTAGTTTTAGGTTTTGATAACTACATAATAACCACTTTTACAGTTTTGTCTTGTCTAATCTCAGCCAGATTACAGAGGCAATATTTCTACACTAGAAAAACTTCCATTTGGAAAAACAAGAGGCCCATTAGTGAGACTGATTAGTTGGATTAGATTATCAGTGTAGCACTGCCATGTTTTAAAGAACAAGTCTGAGCCAGTCAGGATGTTTGCTGCAGAGGGAGGAGTGGGATTGGGAGGGGGGGTCCCAGACTGGGTGCTCGGTGTGAGGTTAGCTGTGACTCCTGCTTGAGAGGGGCCCATGCCTTAACCTCTGGGTCCCCAGAGAGCAGCCCTCCTCCACCACAACAAAGACCCCAGCTGCCCTGCTCCTCTGTCTCACAGCCGCACACACAAACACACGGGTGTACGACAGAGGGAGCGCCCTCGCTACGGAGAACACACACACAAACACACAAACACAGGGGGGCCCCCCTCAACATTCCCAGCCTCACCATGGAGACACCACGGCAACACAGTATTGTCATGGATATCAGGGGACCGGTGTGAGTAGGGGCTGTTGGAGGAGATGGGAGGAGGCAGGGTGCGACTGTGGTCATGCAGAAGAGACCTTGGCCTTTTGGGTCCTACAGCGAGCATGTTCCCACTTTTGGCCAAGGCGCCTGTGTATCCCAAACTGGAAAAGCCCTGCTGTAAATAGCTGATGCAGAAACCCTTGGGTCAAGCATGCTATTCAATCAAACGTACACCAAATCTCAAATACCAAACTGACAGGAAGATTAGCTGTAAGATACAGAAAATCTCTCCGCTACATTGCTTCTGAGTGTGTATCTACAACGTGTAGAGTCACACTTCAATACAATGCAATCTGACAAACACGATAAACACAGACTCTAAGCGTGTGTTCACCAAATATACTCTATGTGCAAGAGAACGTGTTTTGCATGTGTGTAAATATGTGTCTAGACTACATGGTGATCATTGCACACTCACACGCAGCAGTGACACACACCTAACCGACGTGCCAGTGAAGGCAGATGGTGAGAAGCGGAGCCAGGGCTCACACATATCCCAAGACAATAGCAGTCTTTCCTGGGTGGGAAGACTTAAAACATGTCTTTGGTTCTGCATCACAACATGAAGATACTCAGTACTGTCTTTGCAATGACGTAACAAGCAAAAACTCAAACTCACATGGGAGTGACTTTAGCTTGTGAGTGAATTACAGCTACATTTTTCCCAAACTGTGCACTCTATATCTGTTCTGTACACAGCATTTTCAGCAGAAATATTCATTGATTTAATGCTATAAGGTTATAGATATTGTATTTCAATATAAGCACAAACATTAAAAAGTGATATGAAATAGCCATATTACATCCTAAATTAAAAATCACAGCGGATGGTTACTGGGCACCCCCTTCGTCGGGTGATCACAAGAGGCCAAGTACATCAGTGAAAGGAACAGCTAATTATGCACCAATTGTTTTGGCTAAACTAGTTGGCTCTTTAAATAACTGGCTGTTGACCATGAACTAAAGTGGCAATCAGCTCAAAGAAAATCTATCTTGGAAACTATCTCATTGAATCATCACGCTTAAAACACGAATGCAAACTTGTAGATGAGGGGCCCCCAGGGCCAGGGGCCCTTCCCCCATCCTTAAAAAATAGAGGGACTCTGTTCAGCTGAATTCAAATTCAGTATCTGGAGTGACCACAAAACATTACATCTAATGCCTATTTTTACAAATACAGAAAGCAAGATACTGGCCAGGGTCAATGAGTTCATGAGACTACCTCTGTACAAGACAAGATACCATTCAACACATACACCTGCTCCAGACTGATTCAAGGCTGACTTTTGATAGTAAGAGTTCACCATTTTCCACAATAGGTGGACTTCAGACCTGATCATAAAGTCAAGTGCTACCTAGTCTGTTTTTTGATGCACACCTCTGTCACCCAACTGGACAGTGAGCTCATCACAGATTCCAATTGTACATTTATACTTAATGCATGCATAGTTTCCACATGCAAGTCATAAAACCGTGTCAGTCAACTCCAACTGCAGATGTGCAGAGAACACAATTGAAGCTTATTTTTGGTTCCACGCAGATCAATAATTCATCCGTCTCCAAAGATGTTCGGCCTGCTCTTGTGTCCCTAACGTGTTTCGGTTTAGGCAGTGGTGCTCTCAGGACCTGTGCCCTGCTGCCTGTCAGGAGCCGGGCTGTGCGGCTGCAGACAGCTGCTGCCTCTGCCTGAAGGCGGGCTTCACCTCGTCCCTCCTCACCGAGATTCCCACGACCTCCCTGCCCCTGCGCACGGCTCGGGATATTGTTAGCGTTTCAAAGGCTTGTCTTCAGTTGTAAATCTGGCTAAATGATGTGTTTTAATACAAAGTGTTCTGGTCCAGACCTCCACAGAGCCCCGTTCATCTCTTCTTTAAACGCTACGATGCAGCACACGGGGTTGTCACCGAGCCTCCTCCTTCTACATCCCCCTGACGCTACGGCCAGGCTTCAGTCACTGCCCCGCTTTTTTTTAGCTGCAATCTATGACTGCAGCCATAACGCGGATATCCAGATTGATAGCATGTTAAACCACAGAAATAAAAATAAACCTACCAGCGCCAGACGGTCCCGGCTCCATCCCATTCACTTAGCCGCGCGGGTACAAGCTAGCTAGTCCGGGGGTGCTGTGGCCAAACCGCCGGCCCCTTCAGGCTGGAAGCGTCTCAGACTTCCAGCCCCCTCCTCTCGGCGTATAGTCTTTTCCCTTCTCGGTGTACCCCCGCCCCCTGCCCCTACCCGAGCCCCCCAGACCCGCAGAGGAGTTGAGGCTAACGGCGATAGCAGCCCGTTGCTTGTCTGCCCGTTGACCCTGGAGCTCCTAACGGCAGAGCTGGAGGACGATAGCGTCTTATTCCGACTCAGGCTTCCGTCGTCGGGGAGTGATAGCACCTCCGGAGCGGTGCTTTCGCCGATTGTCCGCGGCGTCGGGATTTCTTGACGGTCTGTTGTGCTCCTGCTCACCGTTCAAGCAGGATTCTCCAGCGGAACAAAAAGGCCAGCCCCTCACCCCCCAAAAATCTGAAACTTCTTCTTTACCATTAAAAAAAGTGCAAAGGAACTGGTAATGAACTTAGAGTCACAACCTAGCGGCCAAAGGTGGAACTGCACCACAGATATGCAAATACTGGACAAGTGTGAGTTCACTGCTACATGATCCAGGATTAAAAATAGTATAATACCACCACAAGAAAAGCATGCATTCACATCATCACTTTAGCATTTAACCCATACAGACCCAGTGT
>JAPTYQ010000009.1:7036069-7058436 GCA_029814465.1 Ostorhinchus cyanosoma
TTTTGATAGATCGTAATTGAAAACTGGTGCACAGATACAAACATTTTTAACAATATATGTGATTAAAATGAATGAATGAATGAATCAATGAATGAATTTGAGCTAGCATTCCAATGTTTTAAAAAAAATTATCAATGATGCAATTTAATTTCTAATTTACTGAGTAAAATTTAAAAAAATACAAATTTTATTTACAAAACTAAAAACCGACTAATTGGAGTTTCTGAGATTCTCTGTCGCACATTCAGGAGCAGTTGTGGTTCAGTCCTCCAAAGATGGCGGCGCTATGGTAAAGTCTCACAACAGCACTTTCGTTATTTCCCTTTAAAATCTACGGGTCAAGATAGTAAGAATGGCTTACTATATCAATAGTCGTTCACTTTATAAATGTGATCATAACAATAATAAGATTAATTTGTTTTTAATGCATTCGAGCAAAAGAAATCATTCCAGCCTCAATATTAGACATAGGTTTCGCCCATCCACATGACTGTTACATCTACGTCCTTCTAACCGGAAGTAATCACAGCGCGGGAACGTCACTTCACTCTAATGCGGAAGTGGACGTCATCGTAAAAACTGTCAGTTGGAAGTGGTTGGAAGGTCTGTAAATGCGCTGAAATTAGATTAGTTTTAATGAATAGAGCAGCTTATGGCTGCATAGCGCGAATGAATGAAGCGTTTGTCGTTAGTAGTTGGTCTTTGTCGACGGTTTAGTCACTACACTTGTGCTTTCTGAAGCTCATATCACTTAATTCATTGCATGCCTCAGAGCCAAACTGGCAGTAAAAGGAGAAATCCATCTGGGGCTGCGTGGAAAAAAACGCCGAGATGACGCGTTAATACAGCCGTCCGTGGAGCTTCAACAGTGATTTAGTTACTTCTCTTTTTCAGTGTGGTTTGAGTCGTCTGGCCGCCACAAATACATTTTATCAGCTGTTTTCAGGCAGGATCAAGCCCAAAAATGTCGTGGATACGGGAAGGTGAATTAAACTTTTTTCAGAAGCTAACAGCCAGTGTCCTGAAGGTAAGTCTATATCTGCATCTATTTATATATGTGTAGCTGGCACTACATGTATTTATGTGCACAGAGCTATCAGTGTGGCACTGCAAGAAATTCATAAAGCCATTCACTCCTTCATTATAGGGTTTCAAATAAGGAATCTGAGTCAGTCTAAAAATAGGAGAAAATACTGTCTACATGTATCACAGTCTTTATAACTTGCTTATTTTATCTATGGGATAGCCCTGTGGCCTTTGATAATACACAAGTTGTTTGTAATTTACAGATAAGTCTCAAACTCTTCATCACAGAGTGGATTTTACGCAGATATTAGAGACATGAGTTGATTTAGCCTTTCCAAACTTTATTCCCAAGGTTAAGAATTATACAACACATACATACAGTTCAATCAGCACATTTATGTTGTTTCACAAGGTCTTGCAAATAAGAAGCAACCAGGAAATATTGGTGCATGACAAAGTTTCTTGACTGACATTAAAAGATGATTTCAGGCATTTGTTTATTTTCCAGTTCAGTTCTTGTTTCTTGAGACGTCAATGACTTGATCCAGATAGTCTCAGAATCATCTACCTTTTTTTGGTTTGGTTTGCTGCCAGCATGTTTTTCTGATGGTTGTTCAGTGCAAAACAGTTCTGTCACTTTTCTTGTATACACTTTGGAAACTTGCAACAAGACAGATTCATGGTGAAGAGGAAAAAGAGTCCAAAGCGTGGTATTATTTCAAAAAGTAAAACTGACCATGGGGTAATTCATTGAGCCAGTAGCTATTAAATAATGTTACTGTTGTCAATATCATTTTATCAGTTCTCATTACTACTTTTGCATTGGTTTTATCAGGAAGGACCTATACCAAAGCATGTGGCCTTCATTATGGATGGAAACCGTCGCTTTGCACAGAAGAACAACTTAGTACGTGAGGAAGGACACATGCAGGGTTTCAACAAGCTTGCAGAGGTGAGGCCATGTTTAGTCTTTTCAAACCCATGTGACCAGGAAAATTACTCTTACTTTTCTAAAATAAAAACTCCTTTCCTCCCCTTAGACACTACGCTGGTGTAAACATCTGAACATACAAGAGGTAACAGTGTACGCCTTCAGCATTGAGAACTTCAAGCGCACTAAAGATGAAGTGGAAGGGTTGATGGAGCTGGCCAGACAGAAATTTGTCAGACTTTTGGAGGAAATGTGAGTATCAGATTGAAAATAATGGCCTATTTGTACTGTTGGAGAAGTCACATTTCATACATCATGTGATTCACACCACAATTAAAGTAGAGTAAGGAGGAGCCAAACATTCTGCTCAGACACTGCTGTCTATATGCAATTAACATGTTTCAGTTTCTGTTTTGTGATTTTGAGAGAAAATTTAGCAAAATCTTATATTAAAAAAAAAGATCCTACACTCTGCTCTTGCTCAGCATTGCATTTTATTGGTCATACTAGGCCTGTATAGGGTCTTATTTTTATGAGTTAAATAAACCTTCCAATACACTTGCGTCACAAAGTGATTTATGTGCAAATATCCTCAGTCATAAAATTTTTTTTTTACAGACACAGCACCATGAGGGCATAAACACCTGCACAGATAAGAAGAGTTTATCTCATTATGGTGTGGTGTTTCACCCTCTAACCAAATTATAAGTTTGTTTAAGAAGCATCAAACCAGTCCAGTAGAAACCTTTTAGTGCCCCAGATGCTATACTAGTGTTTACCACAGAATTGGGGCCTAAAATGGGTAGCCTATATGTCACCTCTTGTGTAAAAATTGTCATCTATAGAAAATAAACTTGGGAGGAGAATGTGCTCACATCAATCAGGAAAAACCTGGAAAAGTTAGGGAATTTTATGCCATGTCCTCACTAAAGTGGATATTCTGCAATATAGTGTATTGCAAAATATAGTATAGTTTGCAATATACTGTTAATTTTTCTTTTGACCCGCTTTGTCCTCGAGAAGTTTGCGGCAGTGCTAGAGCCTGTCCCAGCTATCTATGGTCAAAGGCAGGGTACAAACTGGACGTGTCGCCAGTTCATCAAAGGGCCGACAATATATAATATGGGTGCTTCAATGAAACTGGTCCCTAAAAACAGAACAGAGGGGCTAAAAATTTAAACAAGACTAATGTTATAAATGTTATGGGTCTATTTTAAAAATGAATATTTATTGAGATAAAAGAGAAACTATTTTTCAGATAAAACATTTTTCTATTTTTTTTACAAAAATCTGTGTAACATGGTAAAAAAGGACACAAAAATTACGCGCTACTATTTTTTTTTTTTTTTTTAGAATATTTTTTCATTCTCTCACAGATATATTTTGGGATTTAAATTAATTCTACAAGGCAGAGTGTTTGACAAAAATGACCGCTGTTGTAAAATCACTTGCATGTGTTGCATATGCATTTAAATGGGCAGGTTCTGCATGTAACACCAGTGGACAAGAGTTATGCACGAAAACCTGGAAAGAGACTGAGATTCATGAAAAACCCACATGTCTGGATTAGAAAAACCACTAGGATCCTCAAATTTAACAGTGTCTTTATTTATAGCACTATATAAGACCATTTGAAGCCATGTTTTCCAGATCTTATGCACTGACACCTAGGTAGGTTTTCATGTCCCTGTTTTGGTCCTGTTTTTGGCCCCAATGTTTTATTATGAATTCATTTATTTTGGGATGGCTCAGAGCAAGAGTATTTGGCTGCAAAACTGACAAAAATATATTCCAGAGTGAACATTTTTAACAAGTCCAGTCTGTGTAGATGTAAAAAAAAAAAAAAAAATAGAACAATTAGAAAATGATGGAATCACGTCCCAATATGTGCACGTGTATTGTTTCTTTATGTCAGAAACCTGCATCTGAAACATCAAACGTAGGTCATAAATTTGTATAAGTCAGTGCATGACCTGCAGAAGGGGTTACAGTCAGCACAGACACATTTTGGATCCAGATACATGTCCCAGTGTTGTGGTGAAACCCAAAGAATATACTTCAAGCCAAATAATCACTTAAGGTAATTTAAGTTTTTAACTTGACTTGTTGCTGCACAACTTCATGACAGATTAAAACTTCTGCAACTGCTGCGTCCAGTATTATCCACAGTTTAAAGTCTAACCAGGACAGTGTTTTTCTGAATGTTTGTAGCTGTTGTTGTTTTTAATATTGTGTCGAATCAAAGGTAACGTGGACAGAAATTTTTTTATTGTAATATGCAGGAAGAAAATATCCATTTAGCAAAGTGTTTGTATTGGCCTGCAGAGGGTGTTATTCCTATAAAATCTTCAAAATCGATGAGCAAGCTTATCATATTTAGAGAAGGGCACTGAAAAGGTATTTTAACACTGGAGTAGACCTCTGGATTTGACCTCAGATTATGGAGGGCTAAGGTGCTGGGATAGATTTGTGTTGTCGCTATTTGAAGATAAATGATGATTTTTTTGGGTCATTTTTAATCTGTCATATTTCAGTTCTTACAAAAAGCCTGTTATCTTCATATTATTTGAAGGGAATATGAAAACAATGGACAATTAGAGCTTATTATATTAACAGAAGTACACATGTGCTTGTGTACTTAAAGGTTGTCAGTAGTCTTGGAAATAATTTTTCTGTCCTTCAAGTTTAGTTTATGTCAAATATGCGACCGAACAAAGTAATCCTGCTTGGTCGTTCCAAATGAAACGGATTCTAAGAAAACAAAAGAAACAAAAAACAAAAACCTGTACATATATACATGAAAATAAAGTGTCACTTAAGTCGCACGTTTGAAAAGGAGTGGGAGGGAGTGTAATTTATTTAATCCCTCCCCTTCTCCCTTGGATTAATTAACCTCATTTATCTTCACGTACACATCAATACATACATACACACCTACACTGACGTACCAGAAAAGTAAATAAATATATAAATAAATCCCTGGTAAAGTTTAGAGATTTTGTCCGGGGAAAAATGTTCGTGACCCATGGACATTCTGACCCATGAGTCAGAAGAACTTGGAGATGAAGATGGTCAGTTAGTGAACTGAAGCTGCTTAAAGATAAACGACCCTAAACAGCCCTTCAAAACACTGCTTTACTTGTGCTTGTGAACATTACCTATTCCATTAAGCACCTTCACGTCTAAGCTAACTCAAATCTTAAATCAAAGTCCACTCAGTATTTCATCAGAGCGTTTCCCCTTCACAGACTGCGCACTACTGACACCTGTAGGCAGCTGTGCAGTACTGCAGCTGTGGAGATGCTCAGATGATGCCAGGGTGAGGCAGGTGGTAGGATTCAGGAAAGTCTAGGTTGCTTTCCCTCCTATTAATCTTGAACATACAGAATCTTCAACCAAGGTATTAGACAATAAAAGAAGTGTAGAAATCAAATAACAGAATATACTGTAATATGTTTACAATAATGTGTTCTGATTCTGTGCATATATTACCAAATACGATTACATTTCTTTACTTTAGGGGTCTTAACCGATATTGGGAACTGTAACATTTGCGGTACGAATGAAAATCATGATGTCATTTTAGAAGAATTCCCAGACAAAACTTGAAATTCCTCTAACTGTCGCCTGAAATACCATACATACCTCGAACTCCAGAACAACACGGCAGCTACACGCCGAGGAGCAGCTTTCTGATATAAATGGAACAGTGTTCTCGTTCTACCTGTTCTCCCTCGTGCATTTCTTGTTTTTCAGAAACCTCTCTTCTCTCTTTTCTCCAGGGACAAGCTTGAGAGCCATGGAGTGTGTATTCGAGTGCTGGGCGATTTGAACATGCTGCCACTTGACCTTCAGCAGCTTATTGCTGAATCTGTTGTCCGAACCAGGAATCACAATAAGTAAATGTTTTAGTCATTTGTGCTTTTATTAGTAGTATGTATACGTACCGACATGTTACGTATTTAACCCTCAAACACCTACACAGTTGCTGGGGATGTAAAGCATATATTGATCTAAAATGTTTAAGTTTTAAACCACTAATTCTATTATACATGGAAATAAATCATGTAAAATACAATTTCTTAGCTTTTCACTGTGATCCGATCTGACCCATTTGGATGTTCAGAGGTTCTATAGTGAACATGGAAACACCATCATCTTTTACAACATTGATTCACCAGTAAAACCCATGGAGTTTGATAAATGTCAGTGATTGTAGACACTTATTTTTACTATCACTTCATTGCGTTATTGGCTGAAAAGTCAGTTTTTCTTCAATTTACTTTGATATAAAAACTATGAATTTACTCTGAACTTTTATAAACATCTACATGGTCATTAAATTAAACATCGGAAAATTTATGATTTTCCCTGTAAAATGACCTGAAACCTTTCCTTAAGAAAAGTAAGCATAAAGGGGAATTCATTTTCACAGCCGTGACAAATATAGTTCTAGGTCTTTAAGGGTTAAATATGTTATTCAATACTAACTTTGAGTAACTAAGGAGTACATCTCATGTCACTGCAGGACACACACACAGCTTTGACACAATTTTAGAAATAATACTAACAGCTAACATCATATCAAGGTGAATAGGTTGATTTTTTTTTTTTTTTACATTGTGCAACTGCTATGAGTGGAAAAAAATGGCCAAGTTCTAAAATTTAAAAGTAAAGAGGTGAAACAGACAACTTAATCTAAACCACATTATTACACCATGAAATTACTCTGAATTTTAAAAGAATGTTTGTGAGCTCAAAAATTAAACCATTATCTCTTGCTTATGTAATTTCTTTTCTGTTAAAACAAAGAACGTGTAGGAAAAAAATGTTTAGGAGGCATAGATAAGCCAAATGTTAACATTTTTTGGAAGCATTTGACTTAATCATTAGCGACTCGACAGATTTAATATTAGCTTCAAGTCCTTCTTTCAGTTTTACAACCACAGATCTGTAATATTAACAAAAATAGTTAAGATAGTAGATGTTTAAGCATATCCATACACACAAGGAAACTTAAATGACATTTAGAGGCATTTTTATCTTAGGTTGACCATAGATATGTTATACACTCTCCTTAAAGATAAATATCACAAGGCTGTATACTGTTTATTTAGCAGCTAAGGACTAATTGGAGTCTGTGGTGATGTCTTTTTGTTTTTGCAGATGTTTCCTGAATGTGTGTTTTGCCTACACATCGAGGCATGAAATTGCCAACGCAATCAGAGAAATGGCTTGGGGAGTGGAGAAAGGCCTAATCAGACCGAGGTAAAGATAAAAACAGAGCTAAATAACAGGTTGATCTTGTCAGTATCTTACAAACGGTTTGTTACAACATGTGTAGCTTAACAGAGAGAAACCTGGGGAGTTACTGCTCTAACAAGCTGTTTGTGTCTCTGTGGTGCTCAGTGATGTTTCTGAAGCGTTGCTTAGCGAGTGTCTGTACACCAATAATTCCCCCAATCCTGACCTGCTCATCCGAACCTCTGGAGAGGTGCGTCTCAGTGACTTCCTCCTTTGGCAGGTGAGGAACAAAAAGGATAAATGTCAGTGTACTTCCATTTGAGATGTGAAACGCCACATAAGCACATTCTCCTCTCGGATGTGTACTCATGATACAGACTAACGTGTGTTTTCATTTTCTGTCCTGCAGACCTCACATTCATGTGTAGTGTTTCAGTCGGTTTTGTGGCCCGAGTATTCGTTTTGGAACTTTTGTCAAGCTATTATCGAATATCAGTTAAATCACAGTTCCATCCAGGTAAGGCCCTTTGACAAACTGTTATTCTGTTTCTTGTCTTGTCCCCAATACAGAAATTATCACTCAAAAAGGGAAACAGGATCAGAATTAGCATGGTAACATGTCATAATAAAGAGACCTTGCAGTAACTGTTAGCAACATATGTTTTTAACTGACTGAGGAAATGGATGGTCCTGCCAAATCCACTGTGTGAGGAAAACAAATGCATGTTAGCCAATGTAAAGAAAGAAATAATTTTCTGATGCTGTTTGAAACATTTCATGACTTACATATAAGATGTTTTAGTTTAAAAGATCATTTTTCAAGTCAGTAGAGTTATAGTTTCATTATAACTTTCTCTCTACACAGTCTGTTCAGTCGGTTAATCTTTCTATGCAGCTTCAACATGAACAGACTGTAGTGATGTCTACCTTTTTTTAGTCATTTCTTACATTGCTCTTGAAGATTGAGGTGAAATACACTGAGTTGTTGGCTGTTTTGGGACGAAATGCAGTCCACTAAGCGGTTTCTTCCAAATCTAAGTGTTACTTCATTGCCTTTATTGACTTGTAAAATTCTATTTTAGACAAAACATCATATGTATGGTTGAAAGCACAATTCAGAGGGGTTATAAAAAGTTATGTATCTGTCACCATTGACTGCCATTTTGGGGTTTTTTTGGTAAATAAGCTCTCAGTGTCACAAAGCAAGTACTCTTAACATATTGCAATATGACTAAAATCTCATATTGCATTTTGAAACTAAATACATGTGTAACAATATATAAAGGTGAATGGAAAACACGTTTCAAATGTTTCAAATAAATAGCAAAATAGAATTTCAATGAAATATCAATATCTGGGACATAATACTCTAACTGGAGAAATGTCCTAACATACATACTGGTATATAAAATACTAAATGTAAACATGGAACATATACAAGGTTAAATAGTAGCTTTTAATTTTAGCCACTATGTTTGTCAGGGGAGAAGACTATCCAGACTGCAAGATACAAACTGAATAACAATGCAAAATATGAATAATGTAAGTCCAAAAAGAACTCCACGACAAAAAAAATGTGACTTTCAGCAATTTTAGTGTCTATGATGACAACGATTTTGCAGCCGTTTACTGCATTTGTGACGGTCCTTCCACTGTTTCTATTCTCTCTCTGCTGCACCTGTTCTTTTCCTCTGACCATGCATTATCATCTAGCCACTTGTCTACAGAAGCAAGTAGACAGTTGTTTTAATAGACGCTGGGGGATGATAATGTGCACACAAGTACTGAATTCCCAAACATACTGCAGCAAGAGTGAGAATCACACCTGATGTGAGGAACGTCTGGAGGGCTCTTCAACACATTCCTAGATATATTATCACTGGTCAGGGCTGTTTGCGGCCACTACGCCAACCAGAAATGCTCTCCACACCACCAGGAAGCACACACAGGGTTTTCCAAATGGAGAACAGGAGGTGCATAAGCAGTGTTCTTTCCATCACAATGAAATATACGATGAACAGAAGAGAATATGAAATAGATGTTTTTCAGCCGTTACATGACATAAGCGCTTTGCACAGCCTTTACTAATAAATGTTTTTTCACTAAATGAAAATGAACTGGTCACAAGTCGCCCCTGCAAACTTGCTTTAGGAAAAAAAACTTGTCTGATTTTATGTTTTGAATATTGAGAGTCCCCAAGATTTTGGTATAAAGCTACACTGTGTTCTCCAAAATAAATCATTTCTCATTTACTGGTTTGTATTTGCAGGGTTCCCACAGGGTCTTAAAAAGTCTTAAGAGTCTTGATTTTACAAATCTTCATTAAATACCTTAAAAAATGTGATATGGTAGGTCTTCAGTTAAGTAGCCATAAGCTTGTTTGCTGTATTGTAAGAAAGTAACAGTCTACTCAGTTGCACATGTCCCAACACAGCAATTTATGTTGAAATTAGCAACCAATTACCATTAACTGTGCAGCCCCCAGTGAGAAATGACTGAACAATGGGAATCAAGGCATTGAAGTAAATAATACATTTTCCTAAATTCGAGGAGTCACAAATTTTTGCCAGTATGGTCACAAAATGGACTATGAAATGGATGTTAAATTCTGTTCTAAGTAGTCTTAAACAGGTGTTAATTTACCTTGTAGAAACCTGTAGGAACCCTGTATTTAAAGCAGGTGCTTAATGCTTTCATGATGAACTTTTTCAAACAGAAGTAGGGATAAAATACAAAGGATAACAAAAGCACTGGGAAAAATCTAAATGTAATATAAGTGTATTTTTCTAGTCAAAATATCTCATCACACTTAAAACAAGACCTAATCACCTAAAGAGTAACTTATGAGATATAAGGACTTATTTTTACACAATAGATCTGGAAAATCTTACTTGTTCCAATTTGCTTAAATTAAGCAAAAAAATAAAAATAAATCTTGAATTAAGTAAAAAAAAAAATCTGCCAATGAAACAAGTGAAAATGATCTTGGTAAGATTTCTTGTAATAAGTTTTCCAGATCTATTGTGTAAAAATAAGTTCTTATATCTCACTGAAAAGTTCCTCTGTAGGTGATTATGTCTTATTTTAAGTGTAATGAAATATTTGGACAAGAAATGAGAAAAATACACTTGGTAAGATTTAGATTTTTGCAGAGAGGCAAAAAGAAACCACAAATTTAAACAGAACACTCCAAAATATTGAAGGCAACAAGCCAAACAAAAAAAAAAATTAAAAGTACAGCTACGTCATTCTGACACCTCAACATCACTTTAACACTTTACAGTCCCTTTTATAGATTGTGTTTTATATTTTCCTTTAAACCGGTTTATGTTTTTTGCTTTATTTCATCTGTTCGACTGTTCCATATTTCAACCCCTGTGATTGAAACACGCATCCTTTCAACAGTTGTTCTGACTTAATGCATTTGTGAATTCAGTTTACCTCTTAGATTATATCACCGAGAACATTTTGCGTATTTCACTCTCACATGATTAATTAGAATTATAATCCATGTTGTGTTTCAGAGAGCCAGAGAGCTTCATCAGGAGCGCCAGGCCTTAGCACAGCTTGAGGCAGAACGTGCATGTGTAGCACAGCAAATGCAGCACCATGGGAATGGAAAGCCTGCCGACACCCAAAGACAACAAGAAGCACTGCAGCAGTACATCGTCTGTCGGGAAGAACGGGTCCAGGACTTCTTAGAAGCACTGAAGCATAAGAGAGACTCCTTTTTTAAAGACTTATGCAGCCAAGTGAGCCATGCCTAGGAAGTCGCCGAGGGACAAACCCATGTTGAAGTGCGTTTAGACTTCTCATAAGGGCTCCTGTGGGAAACACAACAGTGAACAGTAACTGGATATGTGATCATCTTGTTGCTGATTTGTGCAAGATGAGAGGGAAATAACCTCTATGGGGCTGCAGAGTAACTATGATTTTTACAATTGTAGATTTTTAAAAGAGACACTCATATGTGGAAATATCTGTTCAAGATGTAGTTCAATGGTTGTGTAAACTGTGAGAAGCATGCCGTTGATTTGAACACGAGACGCAACAAGATCAAGCAAGGAATCATGGAAATGTTTTCAAAACATTTCTCCAGATGAATAGAGATTGTTACTGTTGTACTGTTAGTGTTTTTTTTGTTTTTTTTTCGTTCGTTCGTTCGAGCCCAAAGGAAGTGTCAAGTACTGAGTGAGATAATGACTATAACAATATTTTGACAAGCATAATAAAACAGAATAAAGTGATGACTGTGTTTCAGATGTAACAATAACTTAGGAATCTGTCCTTTTGTTCTCTTAAGGTTATGACTTTATTTGAACAGTTGCACTTGGATTCATGTACTGCTGTATATTTGTTGAATTGCAAATTATTTTATCAAACAGAAAGATTTAACCCACAGAGCTAAACATTAAATATGTAATACTTCTCTAATACTTGAAATGCGATCTTAATTTAAAAAAAAAATTAAAATGTGTCTGTATAATTTCTCTTGTTTCAATCAAATATTTAACAAATGGCCTTGTAATCTAATAATAATGTCACCCATTTGTATTGAAACGGTGTCATCCCTACTTCCGCTTTGACGCTAAAGACCACTTTATATGGGAAGGGGGGGGTCAACACGGTGAGATAAATATCTTCACCACATAAATGTCATTGAAACCTTAAACGTAGCGCCACCTCGCGATACTTTTCGATATTTGCGTGAGACCGTCTTCCAGACTTTTAAACTAATGGGCGGTGTCTGTAACCACGTGACAGATTGTGTCCAATGAGCGCCGCCGAAACACAAAACCGGTTCAAACCAGTTTCGTTCTTATATGTCAGTGTATAAACTACGAAAACATTGGTTTGCATTATACATTCGCCATTTTACACAGAGAGCAGTCGCTTGTCGTGTGTAAATCTGTCTGTTCAAGGCTGTTTTTACAGTTAAATTTTTGTGAGTTTTTTTTTCCTGCATTTCTTACCACCAACATGGGCAAAACAAAGGTAAGATATTTCTAACTATGTGTGTTGGAGTCATTGCATTAGGTTTTGGTGGTGTTAAGTTGAGGTAAACGTTAGGTCTGTGAAGGATATTTGTGCATCAGAGGAACGTCATCATCACTAACAAACGTTACAGCCATGGCGGTCAGAGCGGGGGACCTGTTTAGGCATCCTCCCACTCTTTTCAACACACATTTTTTTTATTATTATTTTATTTGCCCCATGTTACACAATATTACATCTCTGAAGGTTAACCGGAGCAGTTGAAGTGCATTGGACTAAATTCACGTCCTGCGCCACAGCCCTCTTAAGCAGATGAAGCTCAGCCTATTTTAATTTCAAGAAGTTGGGGGAGGGGAGATTTTTCCTGTTCTTTTTTTTTTTTGTTTTGCATGAGAAAAGTCAAACTTGAACATGCATACGAATGAAAATCTGAACACCTTATCAGCGATTATGAATTTGATTAGGAATAAAATAAATAAATAAAAAAAATATATTTATGCACACGTAACTCCTAATGGTGACATATCGTTGTGGATTTTTTATTTTTATTTTATTTGAAGCTTAAAAGAGAACAATACACAATTTAAATAATCGTGTGTAAAGGTGAATATTATGTCCTTAGGCGTAGGCTAATGTGCATGACGGGGGTTGGTAGTTAATCCCTTTGGAGGATATTGTATTCCTAAAAATATCTTTATACCAAATAAAATCGGTTTTTCTTTGGTTTTAAAAAATGTTATTTTAATTTGTAGACAGACCATTATCAGGTGTATTTGTTTACATTTATTTCAATTCTATAGACGGTGATTTTTTTTGTCAAAGCAGCGATCTTATCAGTTTGACAACAGCTGTGTGTCGGCGCGCACTGATACAAAACAAAGGAAGCTGTCAAGGCGCCAAGTGGGTGTCATGGTGACAGGACAGCCTCGTTTTCGAATTCAAATCTGAGCGGGAAGAGCAGCAGGGCTCTGCAGATGTCATGTGCAATAAACTGCTGTCTGTTGTGTGTGTGTGTGTGTGTGTGTTGATTTATTATGATCTGACAGTTCTAATGTTGATATCATAATATAACATTTTTTTCTCTTCTTGCCTTTTCAGACTCCCGCTGGAGAGGTAGGTGAAATTAACTTGCTTGTTTACACTATCTGAAGTTCAGTTTTGTTTGTTATTCTTTTTTTTTTTTTTTTTTTTAATTGTGCCAGCCTATTTGAAGGTCCATAATTAATGCAATCCAGTTAATAAAATTCAGACAAATTATAAATCATGCTTATGCAACTAATGCTATTAAAGTGTGGTTTACTCAATTTAATTAATGTTTTTCTCCTGTTTTAGACACGAAGATCCATGCGGTTGGCTACGGTAAGCATATTACAAATCAACAAATCGTCTCTCATGAAGGTTTTTTTCCCCCCACTGAAATATGAATGAATGGACATTATTGGCATTGCACAATTTACAACAAGAAATAAGTGCAACTCCAGAATAAGATATAACGTAAATACAATAAAACAGACAATAACAAACAGCATCTCAACACAAAAAATTGATAAATGAGAGGAATAAAGTCATGTATAAAACAATATATTGAACAATCCAAGAGTTACAGGATTAGCATTTCGGTTATTATACAGCACTCAGGTATTTTACTGTAGTAATATGGATCAAGAAAATGTATTTTCAGTGTTTTTTAATCGATATTCAGCATTATCTGCTCAGTGTATCCAACCACACCTTTTTAGTTTATTTGTTTTGCTGTATACAGTTTTGATATCTATCCTTTTTTTTTGGCAGAAACCTCAGAAACCATTAGGGGAAATCAAGACCAGAAAACCGGCAGCAGCAAAGGTATGAAACTGACAGATTGTAATGCTTAAATTACAGCAGGACACAGCTGTATACTGTGTGCTAAACATTAAAGTCATGCAAAATCTGTAGTTAATGAAGAGGAAAAAAGACCTCCCTTAGTCCAGGGCTGTTTTAATTATATTTATGTGTTGTGCAGTACTTGTATACCAGTGGGATTGGTCTAATCTGTTGATGATTGTCATCTTGTTTTTTTAGAAGGCACCCAAACAAAAGAAGGCCAAGCCAGCGGAAAATGGGAACAGCAAGGCCGAGGTTTGCGTCGTATCTTAATAATCATTATAGAAAGGAATCCACTTTTATATTTACCAAACTCATTTGTTTTCTTTCCGCAGGAGCCAAAGGCCGAAGCCACTGAAGCCAAATGAATAGCGACTGATGTGCTCACTCTGTGTACTTGGTGATTGTACAGTTTTAAAATAAGTATTTTTTACCAAGTTTTATATTATACATGTCATTTATAGGTTTGTTTTGGGCTTGCACTTGATGTAACAAAAGTTGTCGTCACAGTCATATCAATTTTATATCCATTTAAAAACGATTACCGTCCATATCCTGTAGATGTGGCGTCTTAGCGGTCAATTTTGTTTTTCTTTTTAACTGCTGACTGATATTTTCCAACAAGTTGGAATTTAAAGCTAATATTAAACACTATACATGGCAGCTAAAGCACATTGTTAAAATTCTAGGAAGAATAGGAATTTTGCTTTTATCTTCTATTTTAATGTCAGACTGAAAAAAAAAAAAAAAAGGTTTACCAAATGTAATGAAGTACTATATTTTGACCTGAGTTTTAGTCAATGGAAATGCCACATAAAATGTCTTTTTGGAACCTGTATTTGGTCAAAACTTTGATATCCCAAAAAAATGAAGTGATTTTGCTTGTCTGAAGTAATGTTAAATTATGTTCTATTAGGAGAAAAGTAAACTCTTCTTGCTTCAATGGTTGATCTTAATGTTCTTGAATAAAACCTTTCAAAATGTCTTCTCGGTATTTTCTTTTCCTAGATAATAAGAGTGTGTTTCTTGGTATAAATCTACATATATCTTAGACATATTTACATCCGTTAGAAGTTGATAATACAGAACATCTTGTGATAGTTATTTATAAACAGTGAACAGTTAATGCAACAACACATAATACTTGACTTTAACACTGGAGAAATGACATTAGTTATACTTGATAATATTACTATGTCTTTATAAGTTGTAAATTTTTCATGTAAAGGAGGAAGTCCAGTCAGAATTTTACCTTTTATTGAGAAAATTGTATTTTTGTCATTTTAATACAGCTGATTTCTTCATAAAGTCTGCAAAACATTTCATGTCAACTTTTTCGCTCCCATTTGTACACAAGAAAACCCTGATGAATTTGCAAATCACATGTATGATAAATGGTGACTTCACAACTTACAACTGTGTTCTTGGTATGATTTACATGGACATATTTAATGTACTTAGTGTTTCAAAATAAAGCCTCTGTGAACCTGCTGATAAATCCACTTGTAAAGCCTGTGCTCCTTCCTGTCTAATACAGAAGTGACCGTGTGTGTTTGGATGCTGTTCCACCAGCAGGGGGCAGTGTCACACCAGTACACACACTACAGACATGTCTGCTGTGGTTTCCCCAGTCTGGGAAAGTCGGTCAAATATGACGCGTTTTGTTTTGAAAGGAGTGGGAGTGTTTAGTCGGTGCGTGTGTAGGAGGCTCCTTTCAGTGCAGTTTATCAAGTATTTATATAAACAGGAATTATGTAACAGAGTGTAATGTAAATTTTGAGGTTTAGGATGTTGCAATTTTATGATACCATTTTATTTTGTTGTCTTTTTTTATCTTTTATTTATTTATTTATTTTTTACTATTATTATGTGTAATTCTGTTTTCTAATTGTCATTACATGATTGAAATAAAGAATAAATAAACATGACAACACTGTTCATGTGTGCCTGAAGAACACATTTATATATTGTATGTATTTCTCACCATATTGTTAGTTTATAAAGAATACAAAAAATGAAATAAAAATACTTAGCCCATAAAGACCGATACATCCACTGATCTAAACTGTTTAATACCTGTTGATCCACTAATCCTATCAATACTTGTAAATAATTGGTGTAAAATGCAGTTTTCAAGATCATCAGTAATAGTATGTGTACGAGTATGAGTATGTGAGAGTAAGAATAGTTTATTGGAATGTTCCAGATATCCTGATAATGTTGATTACCTTTACTTTTTAAACATTCAGTTGCCTCCATTTGTCTGCTTAACCCATAAAGACCCAAACATAAACTGTCGACCAAAACCGTTTACTGATCTAAACTGTTTAATACCTGTTGATCCACTAATTCTATCAATACATGCAAATAATTGGTGTAAAATACAGTTTGTCGTTTTTTCATGGTCATCAGATATGACCCATTTGGACGTTCAGAGGCTCTATAGTTACCATGGAAACGTCCTCATCTTCTACAACATTGATTCACCAGTAAAACCCACAGAGTGTGATGGAGACGCTTGGTTTATGTTCAGTTATTGATATATTTTGCTGAAAAAGTCAGTTTTTCTTCTCTGTTTTGGATATAATAACCCTCAACTTTAATCTCTGCTTTTATAAACATCTACATGATCAGTGAATTAAATATAAGAAAATACTTGATTTTCACTGAAATTCACAAAATAAATACCATTTATTACAATAAATGATGATGAATCGCTTCAGAAGGGTTAAATAAAGAGACCAATTAATTTGGGATCTACCACAGAAGTCAAATGGGTCTTTATAGGTTAAAACTAATAATAATAGTAATAATTACATTATTCCATCTTTATACATGTCATGTTAGTATGCACATGCTTAAACTGGTGTAAAAAGTTGAAATGAGCTCCTGATTCAACTTATTTACTGCAGTGAATATGAAGGACAAATGCACTCCAAGTAAAAAAAAATAATAATAAAAATACAAAAAGTATGTAGAGTTTGTAGAACATTTCAGTTGTTTCTGTATAAACTGGTCCACCTCTTTTGTTTGTCATTTTTGTTTTCTTTTTGTTACATCTTATATGTCCTTCTCTTGTGGCATCCTTCACAATGTTTTTATCATGTTCTGTCTTCTATGTCATCTCTTTCTAATATAAAGTCAGAAACTAAATTATTGAACAATAAGTATCAGACATTAGAGTACAGATAAGTTTAGATTAGGAAACTTATTATTGTGAATTACTTAAGGAGAAGGGGTGAGTTTATAAGTTATACTTCTTACTCCTTTTTAAATATGCACTTTATGTCTTATGTTTACATTTTTTTTCTTTTTTTTTACATTCATAGTCAATCTTCTTGCATCTTTTGAATAGCTTTTCTCTTGTTACTATCATGTTTTTTCTATCTACCATCTTTTTAAAATAAATGTTTTTTAATATATTTGTTATGCTTTTTTATATCTTGATACTTCTTAAACACTACTACTTCTTTCATGTTCTTTTCATCTTGCTGCATATTTTACATTATTTCCATCTAATTTTCCATCCTTTATGCACTTACATAAATGCCTCTTGTCTTGACGTTTCTACCTTTTGTTATATATTTAACTCTCTTTGTCTTACTACATCTTTTACTTCATTTTCATCTTGTTACATTTATGGGATGTGCACATAACAATACATAAAGGGTCTTTTCTATGTGTTATTGTGCCATATATTTTAGGCTAAAAGTGTAAGATGCAGAAATCATGCTACAGATATTTATGTTAAAATGTAGGGAATAAAAGGAAAAGGCAGATGTACCTGTAATTCCACTTCAGTACAGTAATAAAGTAGTTTTACTGACTTTCCAGGTCTGAACACACGTGGGGTCTATTAGCTGGAGGTGGAGTTTCACCGGTTGTAAAGGAATTATAGATGTGTTTGTTTTTTTAAGCGTTCAAACACCATGATGGCTTAAAAATGTACCTAAAAACAAGGGAAATTATACCTTAATGTACGTAATTCTCTCAAAACAAATGAAACTATTTTAAATTTCATTATAAGCAGCTGTTTGTCAAGGAAAATTATTAGACCACCACTTGTTTTCTTCAATTTTTTGTTCATTTTAATGCCTGGTACAACTAAAGGTATGTTTGTTTGGATAAATATAATGGTAACAACAAAAATAACTCATAATAGTTTATTTTCAGAGCCGAAATCTATCCATTTTCCATGTTTTCTTGATAATAACCAAAATCACTTCAGTTCTTACATCAATATCTGTCATTGTACTGACAAAAACAGGGCTTTTATTCATTCCATGCTTTCTTTTCTGTCTGATTTAGTCACATGATACACACAGGAGTTAGTACTTGATTGCATGACTATTATTTTTGATGACTTTTGATGGTCTAATAATTTTTTCCATGACTGTATATTTAATTATTGAAACAAAACTTTAGCAAAGTGATAAGCAATGCTCACATTACATATCCACAAATTCCACAGTGTCAAAGACATAACAAATACTTACAGCAAAATAAAATAAAGGATTTTATTTTATCACGTCTTTCATCATTCTACCTGGAAATACATAGGAATTAGTACTTGATTGCATAACCATTGTTTTTGATGACTTTTGATGGTCTAATAATTTTTCCCGCAACAGTTTATCATCGTAATAGATACAACCAATACAGCAACACTCCCTTTATTTTGAAGGATCTGCTAAATCAAACTATTTTCTCTACTTAGCATAAGGCTTATTAACTGATTGGTTTGTTGGTCAGTTTCAGCTCATGAGGGTGCAGGGTGCAGGGTTTTTAACAAGACAAGGATTTCTAAGAATTTTTTCAGGGAAGTCTGAGGTAAAGAGAAAAAAAGAACTGAGATGTGCAAACAAAGCTGGATGCATTTATTCTTTTTTATGTAAAGTTAACATGGAGCTGCTTTTGCACATGTTCAAAAATGCTGTTGTGAATATTCTTTAATAATTTTTAAAATTCTGTTCCACGTCTTCAGTGTATTGTTTCATTTATTGTTTATATAGACATATATGGAGCAGAGCCCTTAACAACTGTGAAAGTTTTTCATGTGGCCCCAACAGAGGTGGGAAGTAACAAAATAAGTACTTTGTTACAGTACTGAAGAAGATTTTTTTTTAGGTATCTGTACTTTACTTGAGTATTTATTTTTTTTGGCAACTTTTTACTTTTACTCCTGACATTTTTGCATGAATACCAATATTTTATACTCCTTACATTCTCAGAATAGGCTCGTCACTTTTTCAAACTAAACGCATGTGACAGTACAGAAAATATGTAGCTTCAAAGGAAAAATCAATGTGGAGGAGAGAAGGAGCACAGACTGTGACCAGGGTCAGTACCAGAGTCCTGCAGAGGGTCAGTACCAGAGTCTTGCAGAGGGTCAGTACCAGAGTCCTGCAGAGGGTCAGTACCAGAGCCGTGTATGGGTCCACTTTTTTCCAAACTTTTCCACCTGTACACACAAAGCAGAGTACCATGACCCAACCTGTGATTAAACTCATTGTCAACACAGTAAGTCACTTTGAAGGGCTTTATTTTTTGGCTAAAAAACACACGCCATCAATACACCTTCTAATATGTGCTGCTCAATGCCATCTGTGGGTGGATGTAAACAGAGGATGACTCTCACTTCTAAATTAAATAAACCAGCTGTGAATCAACCATGGTGAAATTAGATCATCATCATTAAATGTCCTGACAATCATTTCCATCCATGAATGTCTGAATCTTTTATTTTTTCACTTCCTTACCCACTACCCAACTGCATTTTATTTAATTTTATCCGTACCCGAACCAGTGCAGGACTCTGGTCAGTACCATTCACTGCAGAATAAGAAAACGGAAACTTTTATGATTTTGCCTGTAAATAAATATTATTTCATTCATGGCACCAAGAAAAATGCAGTTTTACTTTTGTACTCTATTACAATTGAGATGTTGTACTTTTTTACTTTTACTTAAGTAAAGCAGTTGAATCAGTACTTCTACTTTTACGAGAGTATTTTTTTTTTCTTCACATAAGTAGCTGTACTTCTACTTAAGTACAGAATGTGAGTACTTTTATCACCTCTGGGCCCCAGAAGAATATGAAATGCCCACCCCTGTAGTAGAGGATGGTGTCCCCTCCACACACACACACACACACACACACACACACACACACACTGTGGAACTGCTTCCTACGTGGGTTCACTGTTACATCTCTCCACGGGGGTTTGAGTTTGAGGTTTTGGGGTGAAAGGTGAAACCATGTGAGGTTTGTATATGTATGTGGGAGGGTGCACGTACAGTAGTAGTAGGAAGAGGAGGGGGTCCCAACTGTGGATGTTATGGTAGCTTTAGCCTACATATTAGCTAAACAGGTCAAAGTTGAAGGTGGAAGCGGTTGCAGACAAACATAAAGAACCATAAATGTGTATCTTCACATACCGGATGAATGTCAATAGAAGAGTGATGAAGATAAAGCTGATAAGGCGCAATAAAACACAAAGCGTGTACATTTACTCCTACTGTTAGCCAATTTTAAGCTAGGCTGCATCTGTTGGATATAAATTCCCATTGTTTTAACCCAAACGCGATTTAAAATGACGTTTTAACATCTTGGCTATTATCAAATTCGCTTTCTTTTATTGAATATAGGCTTTACTTTTGGCTGTTTAGCGTCCAACCCACCGTTTTTTGTGTTTTTTTCCCTTCTGTATTTGGTTAGCTGTCATAGTAAAAGTGAACATATAAAGAGTCATTTTGTACAAATTGTTCCTACATGAATCGCACGTGCGCGGCTGCGTTGGTTTGGACGAGTTCATTTGTGCGCAGGCGTGGGGGTCCATGTCCGGGAACATACACTAAAGCATGGCCTGTGAGAACTGCTGCATGTGTGTGGAGGTGCCCCACCCCCCTGCCTGCCTACCATCATATAGACATGTCCTCCTCCCGGCTTCCTATAAAGACCTGAACCTGAACACACTGTACTATCTTATTCATCCCAAACTGCGGACCCGCATCCACCGAAAAAAAAAAAACACTGCCCCGGACCGGTAAGTGTAAATGTTTGTACTTTTTGAACTAAAAAAAAGTGAGAAGGTGTGACTTTTTTTGGGTTCATTTCCTCTAAAAAGCTTGTTGCGGCAACTGTTTAATTCAGAAAAGTGTCCCATTGTTTCACAGTAAAGAGTTAAGTTTTCATTAGAGTGTCAGCTTTAAGTGTTAAAAGAAAAATGTGGAAGAATTGAATTTTAACGTGTTGATACCGAATGTATTTATAGTTATTAGGTTTTGGGGTTGTTTTTTTTGTGCGTGTGTGTAATTGCTGGATAAATCAGATGTACTTTCAAAGCTTCTATTCTGAAAGGAATTTTTGGTGGGTTTTTTATTTATTTATTTTTGCAAAGCTGATGGAATTCCCCTGTTTGTCTGCATGGTTTGTAATGACCCAAGTCTTTATAATTAAAACTCCATCCATCCAATCCATTAAAAAAAAAAAAATTATTCTTTTTTTTTTTTTTACACAATTTTAAGTTATTCGTGCAGAATAGGTTAAATGTAACTAAAAAAAACAGCTTAATTTTGATGGAAGTGGAGCTCTAGACCCCACTCCCCCCTTCATTTTTCCATTGTGCACATTTCATTAATGTCTTAAAGCTTAATGGATGCCCTTATAGGTGTAACTGCAAGGGTTCTTTGTGTATATTTAACAGTTTGTATATGTAGAGCGTGTCAGTATGTATCTGAACCTATATATGGAGTTCAGTGTGCAGGGCATATCAGCTGTACATTGTGTACCCAGGCTCTATAGGACACAAAAACACTGTCCCCTTTGCTCTCGAGGTAATTTTTCTGAGTTCTATTACTAGTAGTTGTTGCTGAAAAATTCTAATATAATGCAGTTTAGGTATATGACTCTAAACTGTGATTTGGATGAATATTTTGCATTTTACATGTGTTAAAATCAGCATTGGGGTGCTGTAGGAAAATTCTCTGCTCTTTGTTTTTGCATTCACCATTTGGTGGCCAGCTGTTGTCCTTTTGGTTTTTACAGTAAGAGCAATGTGGAGTAGAGTCTTTTTTTGTGTTTGTTTTTAACCCTTTGATTTGATTCACACCGAGGTGGCAACTTGGGTGGAGACCTTTTTTTTTTTTATAACAATAGGTGGTAAACCCTTTGAATATAATTAAGTGGTGATCTTTGTTTGTAGCTCGTTTTAGATTCTCAAAGCTTATCTTGAACGCAAATTTGCAGGTTCTTTGTGTTACGGATCATTCATTTTAATGTCTAGATAGCTGGGGGGGGGGGCACAAC
>JAPTYQ010000009.1:7352455-7362710 GCA_029814465.1 Ostorhinchus cyanosoma
AACACCAGACACTGCTGCTCTTTTTACACCGACTACCTGAAAGAACTTCACCACGTTAAATCAGGGTCATTTTCTTCTGATGTCAAGTCGGCTGCACCAGTGAAATAATGACATAATAACCGATAAATAATGACAACTTCTTCTCTTGGAATTAGGAAAATATTTACATTTACAAACTAGGGGCGTGTATCGACAAATCACAATACTAGGATCATGATACGATACGTCACAGTGGCTACGTTTACATGATGTTTTTTAATGCCAAATTATTTATTCTGAATAAAATAATTCGGAATTAAAGCATTTTCCTTCGTGTTTACATGGAAATGCTTCAGTTAATTCCGCTTTAAGAGCTGGGGGTACCGAGCGTTCTGATCGGACAGAACCTTGATGTCTACTGAAAGAAAACAATCACATCCACTTCCTGTTTCTTTTCTTTTCAAGTAGCAACATGGAAGTGCAGATACTACATGTGATTTTTGCATTTATTTTTGTAATAATTATGAAGCAGCAGCAGTAACAGGCTGAATATTGTTAAAATTGCACTCAGACTTTTCAGGTTGTTCATATTTGCTCAGGTTATTTGCATTTTATTGTGAAAGGATAGTTCATAAATGTAAATATTTTCAGAATGTAATGTTAGTTTTTTCAAATTAAATCAAGAAGAAAATGTGTAGTCGTCATTACTTATCGATTCTAATGCTATTATTTTACTCAATATCTTAACTTTACTTGATATTTTCTTGAACTTGCACCCCTCCCCACTGAAAGGAGAGGCGATGGTATTGTTTTTGGGCGATTTTTTTGTATGTTTGTTTGTTTGTTAGCAACTTTACGCAAAAACTACTGGACCGATTTGCGAGAAATTTTCAGGAAAGGTGTGAGGTGGTCCAGAATAGATCCCATTAAATTTTGGTCAATGTAGGTCAAAGGTCAAGGTCACTAGAAATGTATTTTCGCAATGATAAGAGATAGGGTAAATCAGGTAAAACGTTTGCGAGGGGCGGGGTTTGTTGTGCCTGGAACCACTTGTTGCACTTTCTATTCATCCCGTGGACCAGATCAGAACTTAAGCGGGCTAGCCACATGTTTGACACCCCTGCTTATTTATTCATATTCTATTTTATTGTTAAAGGATAGTTTGTAAATGTAAGTATTTTCCTAATTTCCTGTTATTATTTTCACATTCAAGTTAACATTTGTAGTTGTCATCATTAATAGGTTATTATACTGTTATTTTACTTTACATTTTATTTTATTTTACTTTACGTTCCACATCTTTCACTGATAATATCTCCCCCTTAATTCCTACGTTTATGGATCAGAACCTTTGGCGGGCCCGGTTTTGGCACATGTTTGACCCCCTCTGTGTTAAATGATGCACATCCTCTTCGTCACCTCCGCCATGACACAGCGGCCACAGGAAGCTGCTATTAAAATGTTTTCTGTACGGAGATGTCGCCCCACTATCGATTACCCGCTGTGGGTGAGGAAAACAAAGAATAACCTTTGGGAATCCGTAGATTGCCTTGCCGTTCATCTGCAGAGACTCGTCATCCACGCCCCTGCAGTGTCGGGGAGTTTTTAAGCAAATCAATCTCTCTCTCACAAAGCACATGTAAATTTCGTGGCTTTACTTAATGACTTGTTCCCATAGCAACCCTGCATGTCAGCCTGTCGTCTGCAAGGATTAGTCAGAACACCATGGTGACCTAAGGCCAGCTGCAGTCTGGGAAGAGAAATGCATGTGAACATGGTTTCCTGGTTCTCACGCTGGCTCGGAGAACCGGGGAACGCATCCAATCCATCACCGGGCCAACGCCGCCGCCGCTGCCACTTCTGCTGCTTTTCTCCCCGTAATTCACTTTCAAAGCTTAGTCGCCTGCTGTTGTTGTTGATAATGATGTTGGCGGTTTTACCTGGAAACGTGTTTGTGCTGTGAGGGATGGCAGCGGTGAAGTAAAAGGTACAAGACGCCGCTGAGGAATGTGTGAGCGGGATCCGACAGTCGTGCAGTTCATCATCACAGACTTAAAGATGCTTTATTTTTGTCAGTTCATTAGATGCACAGGACATACGGAGGACTGAGACACTATTTATCTCACCTTGGAGTTAAAAAGCCATGCAATTTTTTTTTAAAAAGACGTAAAAATAGAATGAGAATAAATAAGCAGGGGTGTCAAACATGTGGCCCGGGGGTTACAAGTTCCAATCTGACCCACAGGATGAATTAAAAGTGTAAAAATTACACTGAAGATATTAACAGTCACTCATTTTAGTTTGTTTACTACATACAGACCAATGTGATACCAAGTGAAATAATAGTGAAAGAATCTATAAATAATGAGAAGTACACATTTTCTTCTTGGTTTAATGTGAAAAAATAACATTGCATTCTGAAAATATTTGCATTTACAAATTATCCTTTAACATTAAAGCGTGAATAACTTGAACAAATATGAACAACATGAAAAGTCTGAGGAAAATTAAGTGCAATTTTAACAATATTCAATATAAGGCACGCATTTAAATGACAAGTTGAGGCATTATATTTTAAAAATTGCTCTTATTTTTCTTAAATGTAATTTTTTCCTGATCTTTAACATATGTTTTGTTTGGATAGTTTGTAAATGTAAAGAAAACTAAAGTCAGTTTTAACAATATTCTGCCTGTTATTAAATGTTTTGTGTGTTTGTAGATCCACTATGATCTATAAGTTGTGTTAATTAAAAGCTGACACATAATATTGTAGAAATATTTATTTTAGTTCCAAAATATAAACTCCAAAATTTTCACAATATTATGCCTGTTACCAAATTTTTGTGTAACATTGTGTGTAATACATGTGTATAAATGATAAGTTGAGGCAAAATATTGTTAAAATTGCACTAATTCTTATTATGAAATTTCTGTTTTTTCAGGTTATTCACATCTTTTTTTTCCTGAAATGATAGTTTGTAAATATAAATGTTTTCATAATTCTATATATTTTTTATTGCACTAAAACAAAGAGAAAAAAAAGGTCATTATTTTATGGTTATTATGTCATTTTACTGGTCCAGCCCTTTTGACATCAATATGAAGAATGGTATAAAGGATAAACTATAATAGAATATAAGTCTATTTATAAATCTATCTACAACAGCAGCTGTAGTGCAATAGAATAGAATAGAATAGAATAACCTTTATTGTCATTGTGTGTGCAATGAAGTTAGGAGTTTTACTCTAGTCAGCGCAACAATATTAACAAAACAGCAGTGGTAAAGAAAATAATAGCGCAAATATAAAATTACAAAAACTAAAAACAGAATATACATGTTTACAATTTTACAAAGTAATATAAGAATAGAGCTAAGTATGTGACAGCATGTATATCTATGACCAATAATAACAATATTAATAATATTTATGATTGTCAACAGTATGTATATGAACAATAATAACAATATTAACAGTATGCATGATTGTCAACAGTATGTATATGAACAATAATATTAACAGTATGTATGAATGTAAACAGTATGTATATCTATAAACAATAATATTAACAGTATGTATAAATGTAAACAGTATGTATATCTATGACCAATACTAACAATATTAATAATATTTATGAATGTAAACAGTATGTATGAACAATAATAACAATATTAACAGTATGTATAAATGTAAACAGTATGTTTATATATGAACAATAATATTAACAGTATGTATAAAGGTAAACAGTATGTATATCTATGAACAATAATATTTACAGTACATATAAATGTTAACAGTATGTTTATATATAAACAATAATATTTACAGTATGTATAAATGTAAACAGTATGTTTATATATAAACAATAATATTTACAGTATGTATAAATGTAAACAGTATGTTTATATATGAACAATAATATTAACAGTATGTATAAATGTAAACAGTATGTATAGTACATCTTCCAGTCAGTACCAGTTTGAGGTGAGTAGGTGCATAATGGGTCAAAACAGCAGCAGATATAAATAAACCCTAACAATCGCTGCAGATATTTTGTCCCCACATATCCTGAAGTGTGTGTCTTTGTGTTTTTTCCACCAGTTCCTGGACCATCTCCTGACTGGAATTGAAGACATCTGCGGACACTACGGACATCACCACTGGAAGGATAAGTACGGATCTGTGAAAGAATGTGAAATATGACTTTCCCTACAGCGTTTCTGCTCTGCCTGAAAAAGTCCAATCCAGTGTTGGGTAGAAAATAACCAATCTGAGGTTGTCTAAATAATAACAATAGAGCTGAGCTGGGAATAGAAAATAGATTGACTTGTCGATATCACCCCCGTCCACACACTCAATTTTGAAACTGAAAAAGCATTGTGCATGTCAGAAATGAAATTGTCTTTCCATGTTGTACTTGACAACTGCAGAACAGCCGCTATTGGTGCAGATTGAGCATCCGTCTGTAATTTAAAACCTACTTCACCTAAGCAAGAAAATGCTCATATTTAGACTTTTCGGCTCTAAAGGCGTTAAAAGGTCATCGGAAGTCAAAACAACATAAAACTAACACCTGTTTTCTCTTATTCTGTATTTGCATTGTGAGCGTTACCAAACTGTGGTGAGACAGGAGATAAAATAGAAGTTACATGTCGGTAAAGAAAGGGAACAATAAATTTAGGATCCGACGCTAGATCTTTATGGGTTGAAATGCTGTCACCGTGGAGCATTATATAGATACGAGCACCGTGACAGATAATTACAGCTGTAATTATGGAGGATCTCTTGATTCCCTCCTTTAGTTTAGTGTCTTGCTCAGTGTGCGTCATTTCCTATTTTAACCTCTGCTTAACGTTTCCTCTCCAGACTAAATCGCTTCAATAAGAAATACATAAAGAAGTGCCTGATCGCAGGCGAGCGCTCCAAGGAGCCGCAGCTCATCGCCTTCTACCACAAGATGGAGATGAAACAGGCCATTGAGCTGGTGGAGAGCGGAGGGGGAGTCAAGCTGCCGTCTGCCATGCCCTCCACCGTTTCCATGCAGTAAGTGCCACATGTTCAGTCTGGAGGAACTGCACCCACTCATACTGTATCTCACCCAAGTCCTTCTAGTGTGGAGCTGACACTGTGGGCACTCACCTTCTGTTTGCACTTAATAAGACACTCTGAGGATCAGTTTAAGGCTCATATTTAGCGAAACACACTTTTATTCGTCTGTGGTTCATTTATTTGTGTATTTGGACCTTAATAGTTCATACAGTTTGAATTTGAACCTCTCCACATGCTGCAAAACTATCTTTATATTCATTTAGGCAGAAAATGCAGTGGATTTCTTCAACCTGTTTTAATTCCTTCTTAATTTGTTGCGTCTATAACTAGTTACGTCACGACATTTGCACATATAAGGTCCAGACTTCAGATGAACATTTCTCCAAGTACGACTGAATTGTTTATCAGCAGCAGCGGTTGTAGTAAAAACTGAAAATATGTCCAAACTTTGAGCCGATTGCATAAAATGTTCAGTTGTTGGTTGAACAGGAAAGAGCAGCACAGCCAATAACCTAGAGGGGGCGGAGCCTGAAGTGGCTCATGTGCATTTAAAGGGCCAGTGCTTAAAATGACCTTTCTGGTGTCATTACTCAGAAATAGTGTTAAAGATGGACCTGTGGAGTTGAATTAATGAATAATTCAGACCCAAGCAGAGCATTTACAGTTTATGTAGACGTTTTGAAAATGCATAATTCCATTTTAATTTAAAAAAAGCAAAATATCACTCCTTTAAATGAAGGGCTATTTCATTTTACTCAGTTTCACCTCTCTTATTGATAAATTTATTTAGTCTGTGTTATTTTTCTTCTATAGACGCTTTTCTGTTGGAAATAGGCGCAAAACTTTACCGATATTTCCTAAATGTAATAAAAACAGAAGTGTATAATGTCATTTTTTCCATTAAATCACAAATACAATGATTTGGGTTTTTTTCTTATCACAAGAAGTCATTCTAAAAACATGGTGATGAACATAAATAGCTGTTTTGATTCTAGAATACCCGTTACCCCTCTATCCCGTACTAAAATAAAAAAGATTCGCTTTTCTCGTGTGTCCACACATACAGCCATGTTTGTTTTAAAACTTCTTCACTTGTTGTAACATCCATCAACATCTGTTTTTTTTTGTTCACACGACTCTAGTTGCTCCAAAAAGTCTTTCCGTTATAGTTTCACTGCGCCCAGAAAACCACTTCTAACCAGCGCAAAAACTTTTCATCAAAAAGTGAGAGTTTTGGCGAAATTGTTATTTCTGCCATTAGGCAAATTATTATATGCAAGGTATAATTGTGCATTTTGAGGGTGAGTGTAAAGCGAATACTGCTGGGTATCAAAGTTTGATATTTTTATGGAACTAAATGAATTGCTTGTATACTGTTAGGTTCCCAACAGTTTTGTGTCTTAAGAACAGAGGAAGTAAATCGAGTGCATCAGTGCATTTGATATTGTATTTATTTACTTAGTTATTTATTTATTGAAGAATATTCAATTGTGATTTCCAAAAGCTGTAGCGTGGAAGAGGTTAGACATAAAGGCATATTGTAAATGAGAAAAAACTTTTGGTATGAGCCAAAGTTTGTATCTATGCATGCATGTATGTATCTTTGTATACATGTTTGTATGTATGAATGCACAACAGCATAAAACCTACCACATCTAGAACCTGTGGATCCCCATGGGTCAACGTATTTCTTCAGTTATGTTGCTTGTCACCATATTGAAACTTTAGCACTTAAAGGGTGAATATTATGCAAACAGACCGTTTCAAGTTTTGATAAATAGGTTCATGTTTTACTTCTTTCTCACGAACATTTCACAGAAATAGGAAAAGTGTCAGGATACTAAAAAATGAAACTAAACAAGTAGGAAATCGATGCATTTTTATATTGTGAAACTCCTACTCGTGTATAAAAATGCAGAGAAGCTGCAAAACAAAACTCAGTGTTTGTACAGTACCACAATGTATAATCTAATTGTCATTTTGTTAAAATGGAAACTTTGTACATTTCAAGAGCTGGTACTGAAGCCAACGCTCTATTATTATCTGCACTGGTATCAAAAGCTGTTCAACGATACCCAGCCCTACGCAGGACTGACATTTGATGTGTCCATGTGGCTTTCATTTCTTTCCACCAGGCTGTTGTACACATTGATAGTCGTAACTTTTTCCTGCCTGTTTCCCAGGAACATTCAGCCCAAGAAGCCTCCTCCTGCTGCTAAGCCTGTGGAGAGGGCTCTGCCTCAGCTGCCCAAAGGCAGAGAGGAGGAGATCAGGAAGATCCTGAGGAGCAACCTGCAGAGGACCCGGCAGAGGGTAAGGCTGGGGTTTGGCTATTATTGGTTTAAGCTTATGGTCAGTTATCGTGTGGAACAGTAATCTGACATTCTGTTTTAGTTAGTTTTTTTATAAGACAGTTCACAAAATGCATATTAGTAGTCAAAGTCATGTTGTTTTCATTTGTGCTGAGAACAGATCGATTTAGTACCACTTGTTCCATATTAGCTTGTATTGTATTGATGGGCCTGAGTTAGAATTGATCAATAAAATATCATCAGTCATACGTCAGCTAATGGTCGCTTTGAGGGATGTAGAAGCACAGAAAAGCATGTCTCCTTGATTTACAGTTACAGAGGATTATTATATAATTCTGTAACGTTATCAAATGCATAATAGAATTTTAGAATATGTGATAGTTTAAGATAAGAAATACACAAGGAAAACATATAAGAACTAGATGATTTCACTAAGTGGTCCGTACTGGAATGATTCTAGCAAAACTTTTTCATATTCATGCACTTTTGTGATTTTTATGTTTTGAAAACGTTTCTGTCAGTAAAAGATAATTTCCTGCGAATTCTGCATTCATTCATTCATTCATACATTTATTAAAACAAATGTTTGTACTACACACAACAGGTACAATCTCAAACAAAAAAGTAGGCATGAAAGTATAAAAGTACATATAGTCAGGGTCTTGGGAAAAACTAGCAGTTTTTCATTTGAATTAAGACCAAGCACCCTGTATATATAGAGATTCTAATGTTAAAAATATATACATTTATTATTAGCTTACATTGTACAATATTATCCCTATATTAGTACTTATGAAGCTATGTGGAGCACAGTTGTTCTGGATTCAGTCCAGAAGGACAATGAGATGAATCATGAAGAAATTCTGATCTGTTATTGCTTTATATTATTATCCTCAGCATCATGTGGAACAGCATTTAATCCTCAGTATAGTGCAATTTCTACTGAGACTTCTTGCCTCCTTGTACAGTATATAGGGTAGAATACAATAGAATACAATACAATAGATCTTTATTATCAGTGTTCCAGGAAAAATGAAAATCTGTTTAGCAGAAAACACTTAAAATGCTAAAAAAGAAAAAAAATCACAAAATACTGCAAAATATTGTCAATGTACAAAAACTACAAAAATCAAATATTACTAAAATACTAGCTAACTATATTGCAGATAAGCAATATGTACATATAAGAATATATACAGATATATACAAGGTAGTGTTAAAAACAGGGTGTATGTGTTGTGTTTCTTGCTCTGAAGTTGGTCGGTTCATCAGTTATAAACTGTAACATAAATAAATATCTTATTTTTTCCTCGTGGATTTCTGAAGTACTGAAGTGTTTGTTATTGGGTGAACCTCGGCTTTTATTCATTTGACTGTTTCCTCTGTATCTGTTTGCGTCTTTTCTCAGCTGCGCTCGTACAACAGACACACTCTGGTGGCGGATCCGTACGAGGACGGCTTCGGTGATTTACTCCTAAAGAAACAAAAGATGATTGAGTTGGAGAAGAAGGTATGACTGATCAATGAGTCCACATTCAGTCTGACACCAGGTAACAAATGAGGGCAGCACAAACACCAGATACGTCTAATAACACAAAACAAAACCTCCTGGAAAATGTTTGTCAGGCTAATGAAGTGGGTGTGTTTGCATTATTCTATGATACATGTGCCATAATTATTTTTCATAGATAAATTATAGTCATAGACTGCATATCAAATATCTGAGTGATAAACATAGAAGCAATCTGAGTAAATGCAAGTTATAACTGTAGAAAAGAACACTTCTAAAGCATGAGGGGGCATGGATTAGTGTATGACGGGATAACTTCTCTCTGTAGCAGCTGAAAATGTCTTAGAAAATAATTTCAGGGAAAGAGTGAGAACCCTGAAACCATAAAGCAGCGCTCCTCTCATTTCACACTGTGCCCGTAATAAGTAAACAAGCCGGGCGGTTAAATGATTTAGCATAAACTTCGTGATGCTTTTGTGTTGTGATTAGACCTGACCTACAGTAACTTAAATTAATTTTCTCGACGCAAATGACTCCTGATTTATTCGTGCGCTTGATTGGCTCCGATACAAACTCCCATTTCATGAGGTTGTAATTAGAAAAATGAAAAGTGACTCATTTGAGGTAAATCAAAACGGCGGCGCTGCTGTAGACTTGAGAGGATTCCTGCAGAGACTCATAGACCACTGCGTAACTTTAAAGTTTCTCCCAGACGTTAATGAATGATGACTCTGTGGAAGTGCTTTAGTTTCCGGCTCTAACTCAAAAAAACCGTGGATCCAACAGAAGGCAGAATGTGTACTTCAGCGAAGCTTTTCAATAATGGTTGTGTTTCCCGAGGCAGGTTATGTAGCCGTGTTTTGATCGTTGCGTAAACATTACAATGAAATATCCCTGTGTTTTCTCAGATAAAAGAGATGAATAACTACCTGACGGTGCCTGCTGCTCCTCCCGACTCCCCGACCATGTGCCGAGCCAGACTGGCCTCAGGTAAACACATCCATCTCTGCTGTTTCCAAACGCTAACACGCTCAAGCTTCACTTCACATACCGTAAGATACCACGTAGAGCAGTAGGACCGCTCTGATGGGGTTAACCCTTTATAGGGCACTCACAGAAATACTCGAGATTCCACATTTCAACCGTCGTAGTTTTTATTGTCAATGAAGTTACCGCATTTGGTTCCTTACCTGTAAGTGGCAAAAAGATCCAGAAAAATACGTGGAAGTGGAAAGGAACATGTATTTTAGAACATTAGAGCAAGGGGTGTTCTGATCTGATCTGGCATTTTTTTAGAAGATCAGATCAGATTTGTTCCGGTTCTGTTCATAATTTTTATGGACAGAATTTCTAGGCGCAGCAGGGGGCTGGAGGGGGTCCGGTTTGGGGGCCACAGGATCTCATC
>JAPTYQ010000009.1:7583615-7597812 GCA_029814465.1 Ostorhinchus cyanosoma
GGCCACAAAAAAAAAAAAAAAAGAAATCACATATAAAACAGGGTTCCTTTTGAAATTAATACTTTAAAAAAGTTATTTAAAAGCAATTCCATTTGAAATGGTAGGTCTTAAGTTATATTTCCATAAACATATTGGATGCATTGTGTTTAAATGTGTGTTAAATGTCCAAAAGGTCTATTATAACAGTATTGTGTTTTGTTTTTTTGGGGTTTTTTTGGTAATTTTTTGTCATTTTAGGAACAGCAGTTTATATCACAGAACATAACATGTATTATTATTATTATTATTATTATTATTATTATTAACATAACATGTATAATATCAAGAGCAGTTTTGGACCCACCACCATCCATATATTTTATACATTTTCATAATTATATACATATTGGGAGAGAAAACGTGTATAAATTGACTAAATAAATAAAATCAGTGGTAGACTTTTGCTGTAATGTTTCAATCTGTGCTGTTTTGTTGTTTTTGTCATTTTAAAAAACTTCAATAAAAACTTAAATGCGAAAAAAAAAAACTGTGAGAGGGGATTAGATGAGGTTTAAAAACTAGAATTAATGCAGAAACAATGAGAATAAGGTCAAGTCAAAGTTATAGTTCAAGCTTCCATAATATCCGGTTGTAAAGGCTGAAAATACTCGACCCATTTGATCCAGAGTTTAATAAAAAACAGACAAAGTAAAAACGTAATCTCCTTTAAAAACATGTCATTCACTGTATCTTTCCACTCCTTTATGACGAAGGTTCAGAACAATATTGTGTTTTTGATGTGGAAAATGTTTTTGGCAGATAGTGTATCGGTGACTGTTCCTACTTGATTACTTCATCGTTTAATGTTTCCTCCTCCTTCAGTTTCAAACCTTTTCCCAAAGCCAACACAATTACACAAACATGTAGGTGGCATCAGTGTTTCCTCTGTGCTTTTCCAAACAGCTGTTGTGCTTTTGGCAAAAACTCTGTTATAATCTCATCTGTTGTTGTTCAGGACCTGGTTTAAAGAGGTTTTAAGAAGAATCACTTCCTGTAAACATCCTGGATGATGACTAGGTTCAGTTATAGACAATAATGATATATCAGGCTGATATTTACGTTTAGTTTTTTACTGTATTTAAGTTGATTTGATCTGTTTGTTGTTTATTCTGAGGATCCGACACACAAACACTAGGCTAGTCTTCCTGGGGTCCTCTAAAAATAAAATAAAAAGGTTCAGGATGCAAAATTACAATATAAAAATTAATGACAGATCGATATATCGGCCGGCCAATATATCGGGCCGATATTTACATTTATTCTGAGGACCTGACGCACAAACACTAGGCTAGTCTTCCTGGGGTCCCCTAAAAATAAAATAAATGAATAAAATAATGACGTTCAGGATGCAAAATTACAATATAAAAATTAATGATAGATCGATATATCAGCCAGCCAATATATCGGGCCGATATTTACATTTTGTTTTTTTTACTGTATTTAAGTTGATTTGTACATATCTGTTTATTGTTTATTGTTTATTTTGAGGATCCAACGCACAAACACTAGGCTAGTCTTCCTGGGGTCCTCTAAAAATAAAATAAATAAATAAAATAAAAAGGTTCAGGATGCAACATTACAATATAAAAATTAATGATAGATCGATATATCGGTCGGCCAATATATCGGGTCGATATTTACGTTTTTTTTTACTGTATTTAAGTTGATTTTTACATATCTGTTTATTGTTTATTCTGAGGATCCCCATTAGCCGACGGCTAGTCTTCCTGGGGTCCTCTAAAAAACAAATGTTCAGAATGTAAAATACAATCAGATCATTTTGACTTGATCCATTGGCAGTTTTTTTTTCGCATGAGTTACACGAAAAAACCCCCCAAAAAAACAACAACAACCTTGAATTAAGTAAAAAAAAAAAAAAAAAAAAAAAAAACCTCCAAAGTGAAAATGATCTTGGTAAGATTTCTTGAAATCAGATTTTCCAGATCTATTGTCTAAACATAACTTCTTATATCTCACTTAAAAGTTCCTCTTTAGGTGATTCTGTTTTATTTTAAGTGTGATGAAATATTTGGACTAGAAATGACAAAAATACACTTGGTAAGATTTAGATTTTTTTCCAGTGTAAACCAACAAACCTGATGTTAGTCTCATTTTTTTTTTTTTTTTTTAATGCATCCGTCCTATAAAACCTTCCCTCTCCTTTCCTTCACCTGTTGGATGATCTCGTTCATCCTTGCCTCCTTTTTCCGGTTTGTGTTCGGTATATTTCACCTGTGGTCCGGGTTTACATGACCCGCTTTGTTAGATTTATCCAACGTGACAGTGGAGGATTTAACAGCTACATAAAGTCGGATCAGGCCCTTTAATCAGTTCGACTTCACCTGTGCGCCCTGTTCTATTTCTTTTCTCTGAACTGCCTTGTCCGTCGTGTCTGCACCATTAAGTCCTAACATGTTCCGTGCGATTCGGAGTTTTACGGCCCGTTCTATCATCTTAAAGGCGTTGTTAGGTCCATTCACGGGCCTGTTGTCATATCTCATCTGTAGGCTCTACCGGGGCCGTTTAGCCACATTAACACTCCACGTCTACCTCCCCAACAATTCAAGACCGGAGTCAAGACGTTTTAATAGGCTCCTTGTGGCGAGTGGGTCTCGGTTGGCATGAATCTTTCATGGTGCTTTGGAACACTTCGCTCACCAGTGGGAGACGTTCAGGGAGTCGACTTGGCAAAAGCCACATATCCTTCCCAAATGATCCGTTTTGTAGGGACTTATGAGGACTCCTGCCAAAAAGGAAAGGATCCAGGCAAACACGGGAAAAAAAATGAACTCTTACCAAGTGTATTTTTCTTATTTTTAGTCCAAATATCTCATCAGAGTTAAAATAAGACAGAATCACCTAAAGAGGAACTTTTCAGTGAGATATAAGAACTTATTTTTAGATAATAGATCTGGGCAAATCGGGTAAAATGTTTGCAAGGGGCGGGGTTTGTTCTTCCTGGAACCACTTGTTAAAAATCAGTTCTTATATCGCACTTAAAAGTTCCTCTTTAGGTGATTCTGTCTTATTTTAAGTGTGATGAGATATTTGGACAAGAAATGAGAAAAATACACTTGGTAAGATTTAGATTTTTGCAGTAAATACACTGATCCGCCCCCCCCCCTCCCAAAAAAAAGTTGGACATTCAATATTTGACTGCACCACCTTAGTTTTTTGTTTTTTAACTTAGATATTATTAGATTTTCTTTTTTTTTTTTCCGGTATAATACAATATATACATTTAAATACAGTTCAGTTACAGTTCTTCCACAGGTAACATAGGATGAAAATTAAAGAAGACAATAACAATCACAGCAAATAAATACCGTCCCTGTATGCTGTAGATATAAATCTTCATCAGAAGCACGAGGACAACATCTTGGGAGTTTTTCATCAACAATAAGATCAGATATTCTTTTTTGCATGTGTTCCTTTTTTTTTGGCCGGCCAGTCTATATATGCACACAGTCCGGACAAACACAACGTTCTCTGGAATATTTCCATTTTATTTAAGTTTCCTTAATTGAAATCGTTATCTAATAGGCAGCAGGTCTTAAAATGGATGCTGATTTGTATCATGGAAAAAATGCATCATGAACCATATCAGATAAGAGACTTAATTTTATGGATATTATCTTTAATTAGCTTTCGCAGTGAAATGATTGTAATTCTTAAGCGTTCACATCATCCAGGTGTCAGTTTTAACAGCGTTTTGCCTAAATAAAGGGTGTCACACATAGGACCCAAGGGCCAAACCCGGCCCACCGAAGGGGCTAAGTGGTCCGCTGGGATGGATTTGTAAAATGCAAAAATGACACTGAAGATATTAAGGATCATTTAATTTCAGGGACCACATTCAGTCTAATTCAATCAGTAAAATACAATTAGAATTTCCCTCAGTAACAGACTTTTACACCCCCTGTGCAAGAAGGAGAGTCAGAGGTCAACCCCCCCCCACACACATGAAGATGTAAATATGTATATATATATGTAAATAATATTTAATTCATGTCAAATTCTTTAGTTATACAAATATTCATATAAATACCAAACTTCTTATTTTTCTCTTTATATTTTAATTTTTACTCATTTCTAGTTTTTATATCTGTCTTTTTCTCTGGTCTTGCTTGTTTTATTTATTTATTTATTTATTTGTTGCTGCTGTTAACTGTGACATTTCCCCAAGGTGGGATAAATCAATTCTTATCTTATCTTATCTTATCTTATCTTATCTTATCTTATCTTATCTTATCTTATCTTATCTTATTTAATTACCTAGAAATAATAACAAGTCTGAAATTTTCTTGTTGTTGTAGTTTTTAAAAAGTTACATTAAATAAAAGTGTTCGTAATAACAAACTTTCTGTTCACATATAATGGAATAACACGAATAACCTGACATGTCTTAAGAAAAAAAAAATGCAATTTTGCCAATATTCTGCCTGTTCCTAAATGTTTTGTGTATTTCTAGATCCACATTGATATGTAAGTTGCAATGCAAATGTGTAATTGTTAATTTGAGGCATAATATATTTAAAATTGCACTTAATTATTTTTTTTTTGTTTTTTAATATATAGTATTCTTTTATTTTTGCTTACAAAATCACAAGTCACCAGAAATAAAAACAATAGGTAAAAAACTTAACAAAAAAGACATTAGCCGAGAACTAATAGAAGAAAAAACAAAGAAATAAACAATAGAAAAAAACTAAACAAAAATCTAATAGTTGACAATACACACAAATAAATAAAAAAAAACAGACAATAGACAAACACCAAGCAAAAATAGATGGAGTAATTAATTAATTAATTTAAGAAAAAAGAACAAAACAAACACACACACACACACACATATATATATCTTGTGTTAGAAGACAAATGACAAAAAACAAAAACACAATAGACAGAAAACAAAAAAACAAGGGACAATAGACAAAAAAACCAGACAAAACCAAACAGAACAAAAATACCTTGAAGTCATTTTACAAACATTTCATTTTCTGAAGAAATTTCATATTCTTAAAGAATCATTTTTTCGATATAAACACTTTTTTCACTTTCAGGTTAGAAGTTTTCATGTTCTATAAGTTCAGTTCTTCTTTCCTGTTTGGGGTCATGTGGGTCTGCATGCGTCCCCTGGTGTTTATTATCAGTGTTAAACCCGGGTGTTGTTTTGTTTTTGAGAATGTCCTGTGGCTCTCTCTGTCTCTGGTTTTACACATTCTTCAGTTTGAGTCCTGCGCTGACGTCTTACACTCCGAAATCTGTTGTTCGACATTTATTTTGAAAGAGAACAAGCGTTGTATTTGAAGACACCGGAGCGGGGGTTCTCCACTGCTGTCAGCCGGACATCCAAAAGAGAAATTTAGTGTCTCCCTGGGACCTAAAGTTAGGAAAACACATCATGAATTTCCATAACATCTACATTTTTACTGACTCTTTCCGCTGCCAAAGTGATGCCGAATGAATAAATGCACTTTGGTGTTTTATTTAAGTTGCAGTTGAAGCTTGAGAGTCGGGGACAGAATGTCAGGATGTCGATCACAGCTGGCAAAAAAACAAAAAAAAAACAACACAAAGTTAAAGCTGCAGGAGCCAACATCAGAATGTGAAAACACAACACTTGACTCTGCAGCTGTCTCCGCTTTGTCCAAATCAAAAGATGTCAGATGTGTTTCATGCTGTTGTGGAAAACTGAGCCAAATGTTCTCTGCAAACAGAAGAACACAAGAACCGCATCCAGGTCACATGTGATCCAACACAGCTGTCAATCACACAGACGCTGCAGAAATCCAAACCTCACCAAGGGTTTTTTTTTTTTTTTCATTTCAAAGTCAAAATACGTCATCACAGTTAAAATAAGACCTAATCACCTAAAGAGGAATTTTTCAGTGAGATATAAAGATGTTATATTTAGATAATAGGTCTTATAAGAGGAATTTCAGTTGTTGTATTGGCAGATTTATTTTTGCATGAATTCAGCAAAACAAGTCTTGAATTAAGCAAAAAAATAAATAAAATCTGCGAATAGATCTGGAAAATCTTATTTGAATAAAGCTTACCGAGATCATTTTTAGTTTTTCTATTGGCAGATTTTTTTTTTCTTAATTCAAGATATATATATATTTTTGCTTAATTCAAAAGAAATAAGAAAAATACACATGATGACATTTAGATTTGTTTTTCAGTTGTCGTATTGGCAGATTTATTTTTGCTTGAATTCAGCAAAACAAGTATTGAATTAAGCCCAAAAAAAAAAAAATGCTAATAGATTTGGAAAATTTTATTCGAATAAATCTTACCAAGATAATTTTTAGTAGTTCCATCAGCATTTTTTTTTCTTAATTCAAGATATATATATTTTTTGGCTTAATTCAGAAGAAATAAGAAAAATACACATGAGAACATTTAGATTTGTTTTTCAGTTGTTGTATTGGCGGATTATTCTTTTTTGCTTGAATTAAACAAAACAAGTCTTGAATTAAGCAAAAAAAAAGAAAGAAAAGAAAAGAAAAAAAATTACTAATAGATCTTGTTCTATTGGCAGATTTTATTTTTTTTTGCTTAATTCAGAAGAAATAAGAAAAATACACATTAAGAGATTTAGATTTGTTTTTCAGTTGTTGTATTGGCAGATTTATTTATTTTTTTTGCTTGAATTAAGCAAAACAAGTCTTGAATTAAACAAAAAAAAAATCTGCTAATAGATCTTTAGTTGTTCTATTGGCAGATTTATTTATTTTTTTGGCTTAATTCAGAAGAAATAAGAAAAAATACACGTAGTAAGATTTCAATTTTTGCAGTGTATATTTATTAACTCCCGTCCTGCCTGTAAATTGGTGTTATTAGATAAATAATAAGCATCACAGTAGACATGGAGTAAACGCAGACCAATCATGTCTCAGTTTGTCTCGTTTTCACTCGAACGCTCGAAACACTGGAAGGCAATTACTGAATATTTACTCGATGTTCGAAAAGTGACGCATTATTCACCATTTAACACATGTCAAAACAACAAAAGCATCCGAACAAACTTAGAACGGTGTTGGAAAAGTACTTTAAACTCATCACTTGGGATATAATGGTCTGAAAATATGTGGTTTTATTATCACATATTTGATTGTTTGTGCCGATTTATTTACAACTTTGTTTCTTTTTTCCAGTCTTTCACTAAAATTCAGTTCAGTATTTTGGTGCCTTTTGGAATTTTGGTGCTTTCCGGGCATTAGTCATAAAGAACTGTTCCTCAAAACTTTCCATATAGTTTTATATTTTAACAGATTGTACATTGTCAGCATCATAATGGCTGCCGGATGAGCACATGACCATCGACTTTCTGTTTTTCTTGTTAAATTGTGTGTTAATTGTGTGTTTATGAGCACACACACACACATACACACACACATTTATGATTCCGACCCTGACTTTAGCCCATTTTGGAATCATTTTCTACAGATTCAGGACTTTTCTCTCGTTTCGCCGCTGCCTGTTTCATCTAGATTTTATCCTTCAGACTCTTATTTTGAAACTGGTGTGTTTTTTGCTGACTCAGGACCGGACCTCCCTTGACTTCCCAAACCTACGAGGCTGTGACACCGCTCACCGTAAATGTGTTTTTAATAGGTGGGAAATGGCAGCGCTCCAGATCGGCTCCTGAATCTGGAAATAGGAGGGGAAACCCATATGTGTGTGCAGAGGTGGGAAGTTCAGGAGGAGGAGGAGGGTGGAGGAGGAGGCGAGAGAGGGGGGGGGGAGCTGATTCTGTATTTTCTTTGCCAAAGGGTCCTTCATTTTCAGGTGATGACACAGCACCTTGTTAACGCAGAAGTGTCTTGAGGCCTCCATGCCACGATGCTGCGGTGATTTATTATCCATGATCCTCCCGAAGACGCCTCCACGCGTTAAAGGGATGCCTCGCACTTGGAACCAATTATAACAACGACATAAGTGAACGTGCAGGGTGGAGAAGTGTCAGCAGTGCTTTGAGCTGCGCCGTTTGTGTTTTTATAAGAAACGAATGGAACTGGATTTAAATGTATACAGTGGGAAAAAAAATAAAAGTTAAAAAACAAAAAAACTAAGGTGGTGCAGTCAAATATTACATGTCTGACTTTTTTTTTTTGTTTGTTTGTGTGTATGTACTGCAAAAAAGTGTATTTTTCCTCATTTCTAGTCCAAATATCTCATCACACTTAAAATAAGACAAAATCACATAAAGAGGAACTTTTCAGTGAGATATAAGAACTTATTTTTAACAAGTGGTGTCAGGCACAACAAACCCCTCCCCCTTTACCAGAGTTGCATTATCTCTTATCATTGCTGTAAATCGCATATTTTCTTCTGTTTCATTTCTTATATTTGGTTTAGATCGTCATGGAAACACAGAAAACAGGAAAAATAAAGAGTAAAAAGTGACTTTTGCAGCAAATCTATCAATAACTGCACATAAACCAAGTGTTTCCATCCACTGTCATTTATTCAACTCCATGGGTTTTACTGGTGAATCAATGTTGTAGAAGATGACGGTGTTTCCATGGTAACTACGGATTTATCTATTTGAAAAGCATAATTTTTTTTTTTTAAGGATTTGGTATTTTTTTTTACATTAAATGTCTGAGCTCACAAGAGGAAAAATGATGGAGAAAGAAAAGCACTTACTCTAAAATAGCCTTCACTGTAAATCGCATATTTTCATATATTTAATTTCTTATATTTGATTTAAATAGTCATGGAAACAGTTAATTCGAAAACAGAAAAAAAAAATAGTAAAAAGTGACTTTTGCAGCAAATCTATCAATAACTGAACATAAACCAAGTGTTTCCATTCACTATCATTGATTCAACTCCATGGGTTTTACTGGTGAATCAATGTTACAGAAGATGACACTGTTTCCATGGTAACTACGGATGTATCTATTTGAAAAACATAACTTTTTTTTGAAGGATTTAGAATTTTTTTACATAAAATGTGCAAGTTCACAGGAGGAAAAATGATGGAGAAAGTAAAGCACTTACTCTAAAATCACCTTCAGTTTCATAAAACCAGCTGAGAACATAATTGAGGAAAAAGGTAACGAAGAGATAGAGGATCGACACATTCAGGCCCGTCGCTGGATGACTGGACGTGCTTTTCAACATTCAACCCAACTGTGTAGACGGTAGCGGTACGCAGATATGCTGAACGTGTCACATTGTGATCCTTTTCATTTTCTAGTCTTGCGAATCGTGACGGCAGATGTTCAAAAAAAAAAAAGAAGGAAGGAAAACGACAGCTTTCCCGCAGTTACCTTTGGTTTTGTTTTCCTGTTCTGTTCACACCGAGAAACAACGTAATGGCTTCACACATGAGGAGCAGGAAGTAGAAACAGAATAATGACGATCCTAAAAATAACCAAATTTAACCCTTTACAACATCTACTGATCTAAACTATTTAATAACTACAAGAATCATGAATTCTGTCAATAATTTGAAGTAACAAACTATTAAAATGCATCTTTTTATGGTCATCAGATATGACCCATGGCTCCGTAGTTACCATGGAAACACCGTCATCTTCTACAACATTGACTCACCAGTAAAAGCCATGGAGTTGAATCAATGACAGTGGATGGAGACGCATGTTTTCGTGTTCAGTTATTGATATATTTCGATGAAAGTCAACTTTCGGTTCAGTTTCCTGTTTTGTTTTAAGAACATTGAACTGACTCTAACCTTTTATGAACATTCACTAATTTTATGAAGTTTGTGTCTCCAGTTAGTCAAACACTGCATAAATCGAAATTTTACCAAGTGTATTTTTCTCATTTCTAGTCCAAATATCTCATCAGACTTAAAATAAGACAGAATCACCTAAAGAGTAACATTTCAGCGAGATATAAGAACTTATTTTTAGAGAATAGATCTGGAAAATCTTATTTCTTAAAATAAGATTTTTCACTTGTTCCACTGGCAGATTTTTAAAAATTGTATTTTATTTTATTTTATTTTTTCTGAATTCAAGATTTATTTATTTTATTCCTTTTTTTTTGCTTAATTCAAGGTTTTTTAATTTAATTTAATTTATTTATTTTGCTTAATTCAAGATTTTTTTTTTTTTGTTTGTTTAATTCAAGATTTCTTTTTGCTTGATTCAAGCAAAAAAATAAATCTGCCAATGGAACAAGTGAAAATTATCTTGGTAAGATTTTTTGAAATCAGTTCTTATTTCTCACTGAAAAGTTCCTCTTTAGGTGAATCTGTCTTATTTTAAGTGTGATGAGATATTTGGACTAGAAATGAGAAAAATACACTTGGTAAGATTTCAAATTTTTTTTACTTTTATTTTTTTCCAGTGCAAGGCTGTCATATATACACTGCAAATTATTTGGTTCTTACCCAGATTAAAAAAAAAAAAATGTATTTGGAAGTGCTTATTTGTGCATTTAATGTTCTTAATTCAAGAAGTCTTGTCAAGTGAAATGATCCTGCAGCATGGACAGATATTTCACTTCTTTTAAGTACGTTTTACCTCAGATTAAGTGTGTTTATCTTGTTTTTAGACACCCCTTTTTGCAGTGTATAGAATAGAATAGAATAGAATAGAATAGAATAGAATAGAATAGAATAGAATAGAATAGAATAGAATGTATTTATTGAACATTCTGAACATCTATTCACTCTCACACTCAGAGTGACCGGGGCCTGGGCCTCCATTTGAAACTGATGATTGATTTCCTGTTCGTCTTTGGACGGTGGGACCGAAGGTGGAGGTGAAATAGAAGAGGTCAGAAAGACTCAAAGCAGGACCTTCTGACTGTGAGACGACAGCGCTAACCACTACTACGCCTTTAATGATTGGAGGTGCTTCTTCTGGGTTTAGCTCTTTGGAAAACCTTTAATCTCTCATCCAAGAAAAGTCTCTTTTAGATGAGAGATTAAAGGTTTTTTAAAAGAGCTAATCCAGTCCAGTTGAACCCAGAAGAAGGAGAACGATGACCTGTGCAAAAGGAGAACGTCTTTTATGAGCGTCAAATTACAACAAGGGAAGAAGAAGAGTTTTAAAAGAAAAATGGCGTATGTGCCAGAATATCATTTTTTTATTTAGTACGGGATGGAAGGGTAATATATAAAAATAATAATGAATATATCTGAAAAACAACATGATATTTACGTTTGTCGCCGTGTTTATGGAACGACTTCTAGTGTCATATCGCGATAATAAATATACAAAACATCGCATTTGTGATTTAATGAAAAAAACAGACATTACGCATTTGTATTTTTTCGACATTTTAGTAAATATCGGTAAATTTTTGCGCATATATCCAATGGAAAAGCGACTAATGACTAGAGAGAGAAGCTCATTTGGAAGTTGCCAATAAAATAGTTCTAGGTCTTTAAGAGTTAATTAATCGCGCATCGGAAGACGTCGCATTAATTAACACGTTAGTCCAAGCCTGTTACGTTTTAAGCTGTGAGTGATGATCATGTTGTTCTGGCTCGACTTAACTTCATGTGCAGACAAACCTCATTTGAATGCATGACCCGTTCCAGCTTCGGCTTGAACAGATGACAGCGTGATGGACATGAGAATTACGCTGTGACCAATTTAAGAAACTTTCAAGTTCCATGCTGAGCCACGCTTCTGGTCTCAATCCTGCACGCTGTTTGATTGATGGCTTCATCCAATGTTCCAGACGGTACCGTAAATATGTACCTTTTCGACATGGATGATCTCGGCGGGTGGGAATCGTGTTTTCCCGATGCTGGTGGAGCATAAAGGATAAAACCTGGTGCGATTCATGCTAACGGCGCCCGCATCCATAGGGCGTGAGGGTTCTACTGAGGGGTTCGGATGAGTATTAAAACGACGCGAATCATACGCCGTGAACTTCAGAGTCGGCACAGATTTGAGACTAATGCGCCAGATAGTGCACCGTCATCAAAACACCCAACGAGGGGATGTCTTTTGTCAGAATATTCATCCCTCCTGTAGAGATCACAGACTCGTTTCAGCGTCAAAGCAATTTGTCACCCATCTGTACGTTGCCATATTGTGTTGTCAGGGAGCAGCTCTGAGGGTTGGAAACTCAGGGAAATCAAGAACTTCCTCAACTGTATCTTAGTTTAAAGGGTACCTGTAGTGAATTTTCATTGCTAGGTGTTTCAAAAGATCACATGACCAATTCCCTGGACACTTTCTATGGGGTTATTTGGAAGATAATCGTGTATTGAAGTAAGATACGGGACATTAACGACCTGAAGCTAAAGATCACTGATGTCGCTGATGCTAAATTCACAAGCATCGTTCATTATTGTATCAAACATGTGACATTCCTGCAGATGATTGACACGCTGTGGACAAATGTTTGAGCGCATTAGTGGGTTTGTCGAAATGGAAGCTTTGTAAGTGTTACTGGTGTTGTCTTATAGCTGTACTTTGGAACGTTTCTGCCTCGACGTCACGTTGGCTACGTTCTAAACCAAAACAATGTGTGACCTGATCACGCATGCTCCGAATCGATAAGCGGGTATGGAATTGAACCACCGGGAACCGATTCTCAAAAAGAACCGGTTCTCGATTCCCATCCCCAGCTGAGCATCACTGCTGTAGATCCGATCCCAATCTAAAATTCATAAAACACAGCCTGCCCTTAATTATGTGCAAAAACACACATTGCTGTTCGTATTTGCACATATTTGATTTAATACGTATCCTTCCTGATGTGCTTTCCACATTTTTGCCCTGAAATGTGCTTCGGTCTCAGTTTTCCTATCAGGGTTCTTTGAAGAAACCCATGCAGCTGCAGGATGCGATGGAATCAAGGGGTTTGAGGACTCTTGCTGCGCCTTAAGCAGAGATCTGTTCTAATTAGTTGTCCAGAAAAAGCTGCAAATTGTTCAGCCCACCAGTTAATCGCTGTCTCTCCTGAGCCTTCCAGAGGCCACGGAGTGGAAACGGCGTGGTGATCTTCACCGGCGGGGCGGCCCACACAGGTCGCTCATTCTACGTACACAGATCTCAACTTCATTTACCTCTTTTTTTTTTTTTTTGCCTTGAAAGGGGATGTTTTTCCACTAGTGGGGAAAAAACAGTCGGTGGCCCATTTATCTGCCATTGACTTCCAAACCATTGTAACTGCGGTGCACAGTCGTGTTGGCTGGAAATCAAACGCTGTCGTCCCAGGAAGCTCATCCTGGGAGTCTTTGTGAATGACAGTGGTAAGAACAGTGAAACACACACACACACACACACACACTCGCACAGTGGAGTGTGTAGTTTAGTGCAAACCCTAAATGTGTTCTCAACAGATGCATGATGCCAGCTCTAAGGTATGACAAGTCACGAGGGGAAAACCGCAGACTTAATAGTTGCAGGAAAAGGCCTGGAGCTCCATGTTGTGACAGTCATTTCACGTTGTTTGCGGTTTTTCTAGATTACTGTTAGTCATCGTTGTGAAGTATTTGCTAAAGCTGAGAAGATCGTTCGCTCTTTATCCAATGAAAGATTCCAGACTTTTTTTTTTTTTACCCCAAGACCTTGATTTTATATACTTTTATACTTACGTTCCTACTGTTTTGGTTGAGATTGTACCTGTTTTGTGTAGTTGAAAAGGTCATTATTCTAACTCAACCCCCCCCGTCAAATGGGAGGCAAAGGGTGTTGTTTTTGATTTGGTTTGTTTGTTCATTTGTTAACACTTTAGCAGCAAAACTATTGGTTGAATTCATACCAAATTTGGTTTATAGATTATCACTGATCCAGAAAAGATTTCATTACATTTTGGGAAAAGTAGGTCAAATTTTAAATTTTTTATGAATTTTTATTTATTTATTTTTTATTTTATCCCCCCATTTACTTATAATGGGGTGAAAGTTCAAATGTCTGTTGCAGCAAAACTACAGAGGACAAGGGTGAAATAAGAAATACATTAAGATTTGATTACACATAAAATGATAAAAGTACAAGAAATAAAATGAAATTTGCACAGATTTGCATAAGACAGCAGTGAAATAAGGATGCTATAGTTAGTGATTATACATAAATTATAAAATTTCAATAAACTGAAATTTAAAAAAAGCAGTGCACATTCATAGTTTGGACTTGTGACCCCCATTTTTATCTCCTTTCAAAAGCTAATGAAAAAAAAAATAATAAAAATGAAAAATGTTAAGTAA
>JAPTYQ010000009.1:8264238-8275452 GCA_029814465.1 Ostorhinchus cyanosoma
AAGGAGATCGCAAGCCAGGACCAGTTTGTCGTCACTAAGGAGCCCAAATGCAGCACCATCACAATCACCAATGTCAACCCGGAAGACTCTGGGAAATACAGCATCTTTGTACGCAACAAATACGGCTCTGATACAGTTGACGTGACTGTGAGCGTCTACAAGCATGGGGAGAAGCCTCCGGAAAATGCTATGATGATGAGTTAAGACAGGAATCTGATATAGACTGAAGAAGTACTTACTGTATGTGTAGCTTAGCTTTAAAAAAAAAAACAGTGTCCATAAAGTCTATTTACAATTTAATGCATTTATTGCAAAAGCAAATGATTAGACAAATCTGTGGAAATTACTATAAAATGAAAAGTAGGTATTGAAGTTTTTTTTTTTTTTTTCATTTAATTCGCCTCTAAATGGACACCACATCCAGACAGTACTGAATTTGTTTCCATGTTCACTGTATCAGAGCCTCATCAATGGTGTCAATGGCATCAGTGATCTTTTACTTCAGGTCACTGATGCAGATCTTTGTTGGATATCTTTAACATAACCCCATAGAAATAAATCCAAGGCAGTGATATCTGGTGAAGGAAGTGTCCAGGGAATTGGACCATCGCTTCCAATCCACCGGTCTGGAAATGTTTGATTTAGGAACCCACCCACATGCAGTCCCCAATGTGGTGGTGCACCATCTACCAAGAAAATTATGGTTGTTTGAAGGTCATCCAGTTGTGGTGACACATATTCAGTCAAAAGGTCAAAGGTCACACACATTTTGGCTCTGTCCCAAAATACAGTAATACTAGGAAGGTATCTGTAAAGCACTTTCTAATGCACTTGGTGTCAATATAACATTAAATCTGCTTTTTCTACTTTTTGGGGTCACTATTGAGGGTTTAGGATTACCTGTGGGGGGTTTGGAAACGTATTGCTTTTTCAACTTTGCTAGCATCCGTCTGAAATGGATCCACTGGTCCAAAAATGTTTGATTCAGAAACCCCCCCCCATGCAGTCCCCAATGTGGTGGTGCACCATCTACCTGGAAAATGATGGCTGGTTGAAGGTCATCCCGTTCGGTAAATCCTGTAAATCCTTGAAGAAAAACAGACCAATGATTTGATTTCATATGATCCCATAATGTGATTAAAAACCCTGAGAACATAGAACAAATCTGATGAACATATCTCATCAATTGCTTTTGTAACACTTTTTAAAATTGTAAATAGACTTTGTCGTCACCCTGTATATGCCAGAAAAAACTGATATGTTTTATTACTCAAACACAACAATATATAATTAATATTATTGGTCTTTAGCAGCTGTCATGTCATGAAATATGCGCTTAGTGGGCAGACTGAATGTTTCTGTGTGTTGTGAATAAAGCATTTTTCCAAACTCCCTTCACTGATGAACTCTTTTAAGAGAGGCTTGAGCTCTCTTAATTTAGTACAACTTTGCATTTCCATCCAGGTTATGTTAAAGAACGGTGTGCATGGTCTTCTTGGTGCAAAGTTTGCAAGGGCAGATTATGTCTTCTGCACTTAAAAAGAGCAAACAGTCCGCAGTGTCATTAACCCTATAGCTGGGCCTCACATCAGAGAGGTCAACAGAGCAATGTGGGAAAGGTGCAGATAAATATAGTCCTAATAAAATACACTTAAAAGTGGCTGAAAACTAAACAATCTCCATGATTTAAAGCATGGGCTGTGCAGGACAGTAAAATAAAAGCTCCTGGTTTTTGCATGAGTCCCCTTTTGAGAGGGTTATTTTAGTGAACTATAAATAAGACTAGCAACAATAATCTTGGCTAAAATAAAGTAAAACTGATGATCTATTAAAACAAAAAAAAACTACAATGAAAAATAAACCTTAAAGCAAAACAAACTGCAACAGCAAGTTACAACCACTTCAACTCAGGATGAAAAAATAAAGTGGATTCACACAATATGGGACCTTCAATTTAAAAATAACATCTTTTTTTTTTCAATCTGCATTTAACTTCATGCATCATTTTATCCAGGCTTTTTGACTTTTCTCAACTCACAACACCTAAAAAAACTAAACCTGTGTCCAAACTTTTTTTTTTAAACTAAATCTAATACCAGATACAATACAATACAATACAATACAATACAATACAATCAGCTTTGTCGTCATTGCAAAATAGCATTTAAAGTGCAATGAAATTTGGTTTTATGTGTGCAAGTAAAATACACCAATTATAAAATGGAGGAACAACAGTTATTATAGTTAATTCATATTCAAAATAAATCTACCCATGCAGCTGATACTGAAATTTAAGAAGAACAAACTACAGAACTTAGTTAAAAAAAAAAAAATACAATCAACGTTGGTGCATTGAATCGTACGTGACACACTCAGCTCACACTAATTCATTTTTGGAGGAAGGAGAGGAGTAAGTGAACTCCAGGTTGTTTAAACAGGGAGGATTACTCCAGAGGGCTGTTACTGATTACACACAATTTTCAGACACTTTCTGTATATAAAAAGGTGAGGCAGATGGGATGTTCTCCACATTGTGTTGAGCTTCACACAACTGTCTCAGCCTCCGGTTCACCCTGGTGAAGGAAAACCCCGAAATAATGGACTTCAGTGGAACATGGCAGGTCTACGCCCAAGAGAACTATGAGGAGTTCCTTAGGGCCATGGGTGAGGAATCTTTATCCTATTACATGATGCAAAGATATAATGTTATTTCTTGTAGATGAGTGGCTATTTCTATATCATGTTATTCTAAGACAGCACAGAACTCACAACAACACATTTGCTCAACAGAACTCCCAGAAGATATCATCAAGATAGCCAAGGACATCAAGCCAATTACTGAAATAAAGCAGAGTGGCAATGACTTTGTCATCACCTCCAAGACCCCTGGAAAGTCTGTCACCAACTCCTTTACCATTGGGAAGGAGGCTGATATCACCACCATGGACGGCAAGAAGCTCAAGGTACTTAATTGTTATTTAATCTCTACTGACTTCTCGAAACACAGCTGAAAAAAAATACTGCCACGTAGTCCATGCACTCTTGTGTGCTGCTTTTTGGTAGTAAAATTTTAAGAGAGTTAAAGTGGAAATGATTTATCCCACAGTCTTGGTGGTGAGTCCAAAGTCTAATATTTGGAATGCGTAGATGTGTGTGGTTGAATATGGTGTTCTCTCTTTCTTTCATCCACAGTGCATTGTCAATATGGAGGGTGGCAAGATGGTTGTCAAAACTGGAAAATTCTGTCACATCCAAGAGCTCAAAGGAGGAGAGATGATTGAGGTACATATTTCACCTGACTACACCCTGTAACATGTACAATCAAAATCAAAATTCACTCACACAAATAAATAAATAAAGAGAAATAAATAACTTAATTACATGTACTCTTTATTCTTTTCCAGACTTTGTCTATGGGGTCAACCACTCTCATCAGGAGGAGCAAAAAGATGTAAACCAGTAAAAACCCTATTCTATTTAAATAAAAGTGTGTAAAAAAAAAAGTGATTTTGTATGTTGTTTGTGTACGTGTTCTTGTCTTCTTCAGCCTTGCCCCTTTATGTGTATTTATGCACAGACATCTAGGTTACTCTACAAAAACGATAATGATAACACGAGTAGATTTTCCCACATATAAATGCCTTTCCATAGTTTACATACAATGACTTTGGCTAGTACTTATTTCAGTTCCGCCATTAGGTGGGCGCATGCGTCAATCGAGCATTTATGAGCATGCGCGAGCATGCGCAGTTTGGAAATAGCGTGCTCAACGTAGACCAAGTATCCACCGTCGTCTGCGGTTAACACCGATCAGATTATAACAAAAATATTCACGGTTATTACAACGCAACGAGAGATAGCAGAAATGGCGAGGTATATGAGGCCTCCTAATAGCTCTCTCTTCGTGAGAAATATCGCCGACGAGTCCAGGTATGTTGCTATTTTAACGCTGGTGTTTGCCGTGTGTTCAAGCATGCTCAAGCTAGCACAATGCTAGTGGGTTTAGCACATTTTGCATATCGTCACCACAAAAATGGGTAACATACGTGAAGGTATGCGTGATACTCGAGAGGGAGCTAATGCCGTCTCTTGCCAATATAATTAACTGTTAATAGCAGTAATTTAGACTTAGACTTGCTAACGTCAATATCCAGCAAACGAGAAGCTGAGAGAGTGCATTCTTTGGGCTAAAATAACTGATCACTCAAAATGTATGCGTCGGTATTGGCCTAAATATTCTGATCATAAGCTAAATCATTCTTTAGTGTTACATACAGACTAATGTAACAATTAAATCATCTAGTGTCGCACACAAACTGAACTAATGAAATTACAAATATGTGTAATGGAATACCTAGTGGCGGAGGAAGTACTGAAGCTTAGTATGTAAGTTAAAGTACAAATATCCTGCAAAATGTACTCAAGTAAAAGTAGAAGTACTACATCAACAATTTTACTCAAGTAAGAGTACCAAGTACTTTTATGTGTGCTTTAAAGTGTGTGTATATATATTTTTTTATTTTTTTATTTTTTTTTTATTTTTTAAGTAAAAGTACTCACAATGGGTTGTCTCAATGTCTGGGCTGTGCTATTTTGATAACGAATGTAGATATACTGATTTATGTTGATGTCACTGTTCATGATAATTACAAACAACTGTACAGTATGTATTGGAAAGGTTGGTGTATTTATTGTACGTACTTTAAGCAATACTATGCGTACTCTTAACTTATAGTTCTGTAGATCAGTCATAACAGAACCACCTGATTGGCAGTGGCAAACAACTGCCCTTAATAAAAGTTGTGGGTTTACATGAGCATTTTTCCCTCTTACATTTACTGGAGACTTATCATGTTATCCTTTGTTTTAGTATTTAATAATCTTGTGTATTTGTGTTTTCGAGCATTCACAGAATCCATGCGAGTTAAAAAGAAATTTAGTGTTTTTTTGAAGTGCGTATATAAAGCCATAGAAATAATAATCATTTGATGTCAGATTCAGAAAACTTTATTGATCCCAAAGGGCAAATTCATTTGCTGCATTTTTCAGAGCAGTTTTCACACATAAACGCAAACATATACAGTGTGTCAGTCCATTACAGTTCACAAGTAGAATTCATTAAGTTGACCCAACTAACAATGTATTACGATACAAATAACTAACTTCAGAATACATCACTAACAGAAGTTCGCAATTTAATAGCAGAGGGCACAAAAAAATGGGAAAAGTGATTAATTTTCCCTACCGGCATGTAAAAACAATGCCCTGAAGACATCATGACAAACAAAGTTAGAGGGTAGTGGGGCTGACCGAGGATACTTTTCACTTTCTTCAGCACCTGCTCCTCCCAGAAAGAGTGTCAGTTTCTGTTTGACACCTTTGGTTTTAGAGCAGGTTTTTGACAATGTTCTGCAGTTTGTTTTTGTCTTTAAAGGCAGGTTGAGACCAGCAAATAAAAGCAAAAGTAAGAAGGCTTTCAATAAAAGAACAATAAAATTTGTGAGGATCGTTTTGTTTTCATCAAAAGTGTTCAATTTCCTCAACAGGTAGTTTCTTTGCTGCCCTCGTTTAACATGTTTTTACATTACATACATCATGTTGCATATATATTTGTAATGAATTAAGCAACAAAAAAATCTAGGGAGCCTCTTGGGGTTCACGTCATGTCAGTTTAAACAGTGTCCAACTCATGTCAGAATATTGTTTGATAAGTGTCATTTAATATTTACCACTTGAGTGAGTTGAACTTTTCACTGTGTTGGTTTTAGGTACATTAATAAATGGCTGTTGTTGAATTCCAAATTATACATCCATTTAAATTTAAACAAAATGTTGTATGTGTATATTGACATATGAATTCTGTATTTTTTATTGCTGATTTCTCATCAAAATATATTTAGTGTTAACCATGTAAAGTGTTATACGGTGCATTATGTCATGTTATGACAGTAACAAAATGTTGTTCATGTTAATTGGCATATATAGTCTTTATTTTTATGCAAAGTTTTTCGATCAAATATATTAAATGTTAACCATGTTAACTGCTGTAATATACATTGTATATCACATGTTACTATGACTTCAAATTCCAAATAATACATCCATGTAAATGACAGGAAGAAAATGTTGTAGATGTATATTGACATATGAAACCTTTAGTCTATGTTTTATCTTAGATTTTTCAGTGAAATTCATTTTTAATAATGCCTCTGTGCTTTTTCTTCAAACTTTGTGACGGGGAACTTTGAGCAAAAGTTGAACACCGGCACCCAGTGAATCAATCATAAGCAAAAGCAATATCATGCTTCCCTCTGCCGGCCGTGGCCATTAACTAAATCACACAGGAAGTGGTTGCGCTCACGGAATCTGAAAAAACAACAACAATCATATCATAACAGTATATCAACAGCTGAAAGGTATATTTGCTGTGTACAACAGAACAGAAACCTTTGGCGAATAAATTAACATGATAAGTCTCCAGTAAAGGTAAGAGAAAAAAATGCTTGCATAAACCCACAACTTTTAGTATGTGCCTGCCACAAGGCAATCAATAGGCTAACTATTTTTTCATGCAAGATTTTGAGGAAATTGTGTTCATAAAATGTTTTGAGTAACGGTATAAATGTAGTGGAGTAGAAAGTACAAATAAGTGCTACAAAATGAAATGGAGTAAAATTAAAAGTATGAATTATTTTTTACTTAATGTAGAGATCTGTAAAACTTAAGTACAGTAATGAAGTGCAAATGCTTTGTTACATTCCACCACTGGGAATATGGCACACATGAAAGATAATTTTATCCTTGAAGTATATTGGCTTACACTATGCGTTACTGTTTAGGTCAGGGGTTTGCAACCCTGGTCCTAGAGAGCCACTATCCTGTATATTGTATCCCTCTTCCAACACACCTGATTCAAATGATCAGCCCATCGTCAAGCTCTGCAGAAGACTGATAACAACAGTCAGGTGTGCTGGAAGAGGGAAACATCTAAAACATGCAGGATAGTGGCTCTCTAGGACCAGGGTTGCAGGCCCCTGGTCTAGGTTATACTAGAATTAACATTTCTACAATGTTCAAAACATTTAACTGAATGCAGGATAAGCAATAAACTACCAGACAAAAATAAGCAACTGTACAGAACTTTGATACCTTATTTTCTTGCTTTCTAAGCCTTCATTTTCAAGCCATAATACGATGTTAATGAATTCTCCCCGTGGTCCAGTAAATGACACCTGTTACATAATGTAAATATATAATGCATGGCATTGTTTATTCTTGTGGAAGCTACAGGTCTATGAAGTTGACTGGCTCGCTGGATGGGGTTTGACTTGTGTAACCTAATATGATGTCATAAGACATGTCCTTTAAAGTAGAAGGTCAGCCTGACCTATGCATGTACTGTGTGTATTTCGCTGGTGCTGACTCTTGTGTATATTATACTCTGCTCACTGAGCTCCAGCTAAATCCATATGGTAGCCAGCAGAATAAATGTGCTTATTTCATGACACTTTAGGCCAGAGGATTTACGTCGTGAGTTTGGTCGTTATGGGCCTATTGTAGATGTCTACATTCCACTTGACTTCTATACACGGCGACCAAGAGGATTTGCTTACATTCAATATCCTTTATTCCTTTCATTTTGATTTGGAAGTGGTGTTTAAACAGGGTTATCACTGACATTTTTGTTGCATTGGGTTCATTGACATCTAACATCTTCCAACTCAGTACATTTGCAATATGTCTTTTTTTTTATCTTTTTTTAAATGTTTTAATATAGTATAGTATGCTGTATTCACATTTAAATCTATTCCTAACCAATATTTCCTTTGTTGTTGCCTTAGAATATTAAAGATACAGTTCTGGAGAACCCACCCCAAAGAAAGTTGAAAGGCGGTTGTAGAATAGTTTCGAGCCAAAGACACCCAGGCGGCAAGCATTAGTGGAATTTGGGAAAATAAAGAAAGAGCAAAAGCATGAAGATACAAAGAGGAGAAAGGGAGCACCCAGGCTTCAAGTTGTCTACCAAAGGGAGGAAAAGCAAAGTGTTTATTGGGCAAAGCCAAGCAGGAAACCTCAAGTTCTTCTGCCAAGACATTAAAGATCAAGCTGAAGGTCAAAGGTCAAGCATGTTAAAGGTAACAAACCAGACTTTTTGTATCCTACTGAATCTGATCACCATTAATATATCTGTCTTGCCTTCGCAATCTGAAATCAGAAAATGGCCTTTTGATTCTGTTGTAATGTTAGTAAAATGTGGAAGTTGTGAGAGAGGACATAAAATAATGTTACATTTTTACTCTCATAATTACCTGCTGTTATTGATTTCATTTTGCACTGATCAAAGTCCAGTAGGTGTGTTGCAACTTGCGTTGAAAGTTTACTTTTTTTTAGAATTGTGGATTTTGTGGCAACCTTTTTTTCCCCCACACAATCTGTAAATAAAAGGCCTTAACAGTACAGCACATTTGAAGATGTCCGGGATGCAGAGGACGCTCTTCACAACCTGGACCATAAATGGGTTTGTGGCCGGCAGATCGAGATCCAGTTTGCCCAAGGAGACCGCAAGAGTATGGACAGTTTAAACATTTACATACACATCACCTCTGTAAAGTTTTGTGATGTATTATTTAAAAATTAATGCTCTATGTGTATGTTTAATGTCCTGACGTTAACTTGTCCATAAAGCTCCCAATCAGATGAAGGCCAAGGAGCACCATTCTCCTCGCAGTTCATCTCGCTATGACGACGATCGAGATAGCCGGCGAAGACGCTCTCGCAGTCAGAGCTATGATCGCCACAGGTCTCGCAGTACATCTTATGACCGCCGTCCCAGAAGGTCTGAGAGTCCCAGAGAGTGAGTTATTCTTAGTCTGTGACATTACATTTACATAAACCTTCTATTATGATTGTGAAAGTTACACAATTAGCAATTTGGTAAATGCTATGTAAACAGCATATTGTGCCTGTATTAATAAGGACATGAAATCTATTATTTATTCAACACATGTGGGATAGGTTGGTACTGTGTGGACTTAAGGAGCATTCTTTGGACATGTCAGGATGCTTATGCAGGTCTTGAAAGGCTTAAAGTATGGAGTTTTGTATGAAAGTCTTAATAAAGTCTGGAAAAAAGTTTCTCATAGTTGAATTTTAGAGTATTCTCAAAGGCACAAAAACTTGTGACATGAGGAACACATGTTAGCCTATATTCAGACTGTAGGCAAATCTGGCCAAATCCAATTTTTTTTCCCCCTATATGTGACCTGTATCCGATTTGTTAAAGACAGTTTGAACAGCACAGATCCACTTTTTTAAAATCCAACCCAGGCCACTTTCATATGTGGTCCTGAATCCAATACATATCTATTTTGCAATGCGACTTAAGTCTGAACAGCCAGGTCGCATTTGTCCGACCGTTACGTCACTGCAAAGCGACAAATGTCACAATTGTGTTTCCCAGGACGAGGAGTGGCGGGAAAAACATATTTACTTCTGTAAACAGTGCATGCCTGCGTGGTCAAGTATTACATCAGGACCTCTTTTGCGCATGCGGGTCACTTCAGGGTCGCATTCAGTTCATACTGAAAACTGAGAGGGGTCGCATTTAATATGTAATATGAACAAGCACACAAAAAGATCTGATTTTACCAAAAAATCCAAATTGTGCACTAAGACCTGCTGTCTGAATGTAGCTTAAGTTTCATTTTATTTCAATTATGCAACAAAATAAAGTAATCCTACTTTAGTCTTTAGAAATAAAACAGATTGCAAGAAAACATGAAAAACTTATATACATGAAAACAAAATACTTTATTATACTTGATTAATACTTTATTCACATATTTGAAAAGAAGTAGTAGGAAGTATAACACTTGGATACAAGTGTTAAATGTATTTTTTAAAAAAAAACAAAACTTGATATGTCACAAACTGGTTGGTACTGGACTGATTCTGGGGAAATTTGTATGATATTCATTCACTGTTGTGATTTTCATATGTTTTGAAAATGTTTCATTAAAGCATAATTTACTTTGAATTATGCGTTCATTCATAGTTATTAAAATGAGATTTTCTACTGCACACAACACGTATAATCTCAACCAAAAAAAGTAGGCACACAAGTATGAAAGTACATAAAGTTATGGTCTTGGAGAAAAAAATAGCAGTTTTGTAAAAGTTTAATTTTCATTTGGATAAAGCGCAAGAACCCTGATATGTACAGCGCATTCAGATACTTTTCACCTGGGATTTTTATTGCTGTTTGCAGGACACAACCTTTTGTTATTTGTATGGTGTGTATTGTGCACAAACAGGCTTTAACAATAAATGAGTTACACCCTGAAAAACTGGTTTATGCTTTTGTTTTCTCCACAGCTCCCGATCCTATAACCGCCACAGACAGAGCAGGAGTCACGAGAATGACAGGTGAGCGGAGTTATACTTTAACACTAATAAATAACTCTTGTGCCACTGAAGCGTCTTACCGTACCTTGCACCGTCTCTTATCATTAAGCAGCATTAATGACTTTCCTCTCTGCAGCCGGCACAGAGGCCCCCCCCATGATCATCAGAGGGGACACCGTGAACCAGGCTCCTGTAGCCGCTCTGTGTCCCATTCTCCTTCAGCCTCCAGATCTAGACCCAAAGGCAGAAGGAGCCCATCCGGTTCTCGAAGCCCCGCCAAAGAGTTCCACACAACGTCTGGCTCCCAGAAACAATCTGTTGGGCGATCTCCTTCACGCTCGTACTCCAGATCCATGTCCCGGTCACGCTCCCGCTCCAGGTCCTGGGCTGGACGCAAGTCTGGAGGCCACTGACTGTCCTTTTGAACCTTGTTTTATTAGCCGCTAAATGGGTCTTTTAACTCAGTTACCGATTATAACTGGTGTGTTATTCTGTGTTTGCATTTATCATTGTATTATGGAGGAATCTGTTGCCAAATGAAAGTGGGTGGTTTGTTTTCGAACGAGAAACAAGGTTTTTTTTTCCGTTGGTTTCACGTCGTTTCAAGGTTTCATGGAAGCAGTCAGTACCTGGTGTGTTTTTTGGAATGTAGTATTTTGGTGGTGCAAATTATATTTTTGTATTATGAGTTAGGAATATTAATATTCATACTTACTTCTGAATATCATTTTCTCAGTATGGTTGATTTTGTTGTTTGTATAATACAGAATAAACAACTCCTTGGTTCCATTCGTGTAGTTGTTTTTGCTT
>JAPTYQ010000009.1:8321505-8331821 GCA_029814465.1 Ostorhinchus cyanosoma
GTCTGGATTTCATGCCTGAAATGGCTTACGTTGGAAAAGTAGAGGAGTTTTATAGCTCAAGTGAAGACTGGGATTCATATATAGAGCGAGTGGAGTTATATTGCGACGCTAATGATATCGAGGAAGAAAAAAAAGGTGACGTCCTCCTCAGTCTAATGGGAGCGAAAACTTACAATCTCCTCCGTAATGGAGTAAAGACAAAACAAGTGGCTTCACTTATGGAACACGTTCAAATGCCACTAGTAGTCTGGGGCTTAATTCTGTGAGTAGAAACATTTTGGTTAATAATAGAATATATGTAAACGAGGGCTGGACAATAATTCAATGTCAATTTCAATTGATTTCACGGTGATATGAGTTTTAAACTCATTATCGATATGTACAGTCTATGACAGGGCTCCACAGTGCGCCCATTTTAGTTGCATTTGCGAGAAAATATTTCGGCGTGCGAACCAACAAAACATAACAGTCGCGCGTATACAATAAGCATGCGCACAGACAGAACGGGACGAGTTTACGTTCAAAACTGTATCAAATCGGCTCCGTCCCGCGAGCCCCTGGGGAAGACGGGGCGTGTCGATCTCACTCTGGGCGGTTCTGCTGCTGGAGGTACACGGAGGAAGTGTGTGGAAAATCCCTCCGCGGGAGCTAGTCCGGCCTCAAAATCGTGCCCCAGTGCGGAGGAACTGTCCGTTCGGAGCCTCTCCGAGGTGAGTCGGGGAAGTCGATCGTTCTAGGAATATTTACTTGAATCAACACTGAGTGTGGAGTTGGAGGAACAGGTAAGCGAGAATGACGGACCACTACCCCACCCCACTCCCCCTCCGCTCCAACAATTTCCACTTGATGGAATATGTTGAGTCAGAGTCCAGCAACTTTTGTGTTTGTTGTTGCTCACTGTTTTGTTTCTGTTAATTGCCAGAATTCTGAGCACTTTTGTTATTTTCTTTGCCTGGCTCAAGCACCTTTGTTTAAATCGATAAGAAAAACATAATAAGCTTATGTTTTAGTTTAAAGTTAAAGCTATTAATGTTGACAAAGTTGAGAGTTTTATATTTATTTGACAAATAAAAGGTGAACATTAATTTACAGTACAGGTATCTGTTGTGGGCATTCTTGTCAGTTTTTCTGAGGCTTTCATAGTGTTTATATCGATATTGGAATTATATCGTATCGACTGAAATTAACAAATATATCGTGATACAATTTTTGGCCATGTTGTCCAGCCCTAAATGTAAACACTTGCTTTCGTTATGTGAACATGCCATAGTACAAAGAAATGTGATGCAGTGCAATGTGATTCCTATTTATCTATTTAATACAGCATTTATTTACTTTAGCAGTTTTTCCCAGTGATATTTGACATTTTGAAAAATGCAAAGACTGGCTTCAGGTATTACTCTATGGACATTGTGTGGTAGCTTATTATTGGATGACAGTGACACATGATTTAACCACACCCAACTGAAACCAAATGCAATATAATACATTTTGTTTTAACTCATCTGTAGAGAACATCAGGTAACTTAGTGACTTGGAGATCTGCTCACTGTGGGGAGACTATCATCGTACACCACAGCCAAATTACAGTGAATAATAATGTCCAGGTTTTGCACAAATGAAAAATAAATATGCAGTGTTGCACTTCTGTGTCTCTGCCAATTTGCCATCGGCCATCCGGGGCAATGCCTGAAGTTTCTAAACATGAAGTGATGAAACGGATGGGAAATCATCCCTCTAAGTGACATGGACTGACAAAGTGTTCTTGTTTTGGGTTCCTCTCTGACTCTAGCAGCTCAACGGTGTCACTCCCAGCCAAGGTGTCGTCATTGAGTTCCTGGCAACGTTCCAGCTGGTGCTCTGTGTCATCGCAGTGACTGACAAAAGCCGCCGTGATGTGACTGGCTCTCCATCCTTAGCCATTGGCCTCTCCGTTTGTCTGGGACATTTGGCAGCTGTAAGTTGCACTTCATACACATCCCTTTCATAATTTAAGGTCAATTTAGGAACCACAGTGCATTTGAGTGTTGTAAACCAGTATGATAGAGATGAAGCAGAAATAAATGCTATGATCCAGGTTTATTATTTAGCTCTTTATCCCTGCAAGACTCCATTCTACTAGCAGACCATGAAGATACCCTCTAATGTTAACTCTTTGTGGTCAATTACAGATCAGCTACACAGGTTGTGGCATCAACCCTGCTCGTTCCTTTGGCCCAGCTGTAATTCTTAATGATTTTACAAACCACTGGGTAAGTCAGAGCCAAATGCACACAATCTCTTTTCACAGGCCAAACATTTTTTCAGTATGCATATTGCATGTCAGGCTTAAATAATTAAATAACTACATAACAGACAGATAACTCTATAACCTGTGAATGCTATCCTTTTACAATAAGCCTGGCTGTGATATTGACCAAACTAAACCATGACCTGGAATCTGCGTTACAATGGTTGAATAGATCTGTGTGTTCCTCTGCAGGTGTACTGGGTCGGACCTCTTGGCGGTGGTGTTGCAGCTGCTCTAATTTATGATTACTTCAAAGTCCTGGTGAACAGCCCTAGTGGAGAGCCTGACCCCAATGTTGGGAACCACGCTACAACTATGGTAATGACATCAAAGTAGAATAAACCACACACATTTAGTGTCCCTGTAAATGTCTGTACTTTTGTTTGATCCCTTCTCATGTTTTTTTCCTCAGACTCCCACCCCATCAATCATTGTGGAATGTGAAGAACCCTAAAAAGAAAATTGGGTGTAATGAAATGTGTTCCAGCATCTGTATTGTGTGTTAAATAAAATGTTCTCAAGCATCAGTATTCTGTGTTGAGCCATGCTTTTGTACTTTATATCATGTAAAACTTTTTGTTTCTGATGGATAATGTATTGTGTGTGCACTCTTGAACTGTCTCCCACTTTTTTTTGGTTGCAATTTAAAATTTGTTAAACAAGTCCAGTGAAAAATAAAACAAAACAAAAAAAGAACACATACCCCCCCATGTACACACACCTTCATACTTAGTCAGATGTGTTTAGTGTCATGAACATTATTATCATAATTATTATAATCAAAACCACCATTAATAGTAGCAACAATTACCGTAACGAAAAATGAAGGAATTTGTATAATTATAGGAACCTTATATGAACATTATGGGATCTGGAAAATAGGGACATGAAATCCAAATTATTACAGTTTTATTTTTTATCATTATGACTGCTGTATTTCATTATATTTTTTACATATATGTATACATCTGCATAAGAATATATGTTATTCATATATTTATATATATCTTTTGTGCAAGTTTACCCGGCAAGAATGCATGTGTGTACGGATGTTTGTGTTGTTTTGATTCATGTTGTTTATGTATATTATTATTTACTTCGTTTACCCTTCATTTCAAGTTGAATACCATTGGGTGAAATAAATATTTTTCCAGCGTCAGTATTCTGTGTTGAGCCATGCTTTTGTACTTATATCACCATATGTTTCTAATGGATAATGTATTGTGTGTGCACTCTTGAATTGCTTCACACTTTTTGAAGTCAATGAAACACATTAAAGGTCTTTTGTCATTTTTGATTGTCAAAACATAGTATATTTGAAATTATGCATCCAAAGCAGCTATGCACAAACGGGGAAAAAACCTGTCTGTTACATATATTTAGCTTATTTTGCAATTTATACATTTTGCAATTATAGTGTGCAAAATGAGCATAGAGTATGTTTTCAGTAAAATCTTTCATGTGTCCAGTACAGATTTATCAAAAGAAGAATAACACAGCAAAAGGTATATCAAAGCAAGGTACAAAATGAATCAATCATCAACTTAGAAGAAAACAACACATCAGAAATTATTGTTAATTAGAGCCCGACCGATAAGTTGGCCCACTGACCATTTCAAATGCTCAACTGAATGATCAACTAAGAATCCTCAGTAACAGCATTAACCCCTTTGCGTTTGGTATGATAGACTCAAACCTGTCATTAATGTGAAATCTTTGGATCGTTGGTTGGGCGTTGGTATGTAATTATTTTCCCCCTCTTCTATGTTTGCAAGTAAAAGACCAATGGAACTTGTCATCCATGGTGACAGATCTTGTACTAACCCTTATAATACTGTAAACTAATCATACAAATGCCCAGAGCGGCAGCAAAAGTAAATTCAATGACATATGTTGCGGCTGCTGTTTTTTTTTTTTTTTGTCACACTCCTTTGAGTTGGGGCCCAGGTGCAGGAGGCAGTTCATTTCTCAGAGGCTTTACCTAACAGCATTCCACCTCACTTTGAGCACAAATGTCCTTTATTAAAGGTATTTCCTATATATAATTTACTGATCATATGATGTTCATAGGTGATTATTATTATTTTGATCAAAACAGAGAAAACTGGGGGGAAGGTGTAATTTTCAGCAAAATATAAATATAGAAACAAGTGTCTATAACCGCTGTCATTTATCAAACTACATGTTTTTTTTTTTGTTTTTTTTTTTGGTGCATCGATGTTGTAGAACGTGGAGGTGATTCCATGTTAAGGACAGAGCATCTGAACGTCCAAATGGGCCATATCTGATGTCAATAAAAGGCTGAAAAAGTGTAATTTACCTGAATGATTTCAAAATATTGAAGGTTCAGTGTTGCCTTCCCATGCTGGACTTCTGCCTCTTTTCCATCTGTACAAAATTTATATGGTATTATCTCTGCTTTTGGCCACTTAATTTTAGAGAAAGTCGAGTTCCAGAAGGCTAAGAGAGACTTTTCTCTTTTCATACAGTACATTGAGTACAAGCTTGTTATTACAATTCGAACTAAAAATACTAGGTTGTTTAGGTCTTTTTTTTTTTACTTTATTAATTTGCAAATATTGTCAAACACTTAACACATTACACAATACATGAGATGTGGTACAGATACATGAATAGAATACAATCATAGAATTCTTATATGTACAGAATTCATTTTAAACATTTCATGTACAACCCCCCCCCCAAATAATTAAATAAATAAGTAATTTCTCATCCAAAATTTCATTAAATGTCAAATGATACATTGAATGTCATAGCCATCTAAAAATGTTTTAGTCTTTTTGTTATTAACAAGGGCTAATGATTTATAAAGTGAGTTAATTCATAAAAACAAAAATGAGGAAAGGTTGTTCAGGTCTTTCGGGGTTAAACACATGAACCCCTGACGTCATCACTGTAGTCTCGTGTATTATGAGTATTATGAAACATTTAACACATAACAAAATACACAAAATATACTAGAGATGATACAAATACAAAAATAGAATACAATCATAGAATTATTACGTAATACATTTTTAATCCAAAAAAATTACATAAATAAAAAAAAATACATAAATAATAATTTCTTATCTAAAATTCCATTAAATGTCAGATGATACATTAAATATCTTATTATAGCTGTCAAAACATTTTTGATTCTTTTTATTGTTAACAAGGGCTAATGATTTGAAATGAGGAAAGGTTTTTTGTTTTTTTAACACTATTAAAATGAGGAAAAGTTATTTAGGTCTTTCGGGGTTAAATACATGAACACCTGACGTCATCACTGTAGTCACGTGTACTCTGGCGCCATCTTGTGTCCGACATGTGTCAATGCATCCTTTACTGTCCAGATGAAACCTGGGACAAAATCCATTCTAACAATAAAAAAAAAACACCACTTTGGATTAATTGATCTCCGTCCTTTTATTGTGGACTGCGTGGGAAGGTGGAGTGGGACTGCACGTGGACTGAGTTCTGATTCCACTCCAGAGCGAGGACCCGTGACGTCACCGATCCCAGGTGTGGCAGTGGGGAACAGGTAGGCTTTTTTTGGTCCACGGCCGTGTTTACAGGTTGCACACAGTCACACATCGGCGCTGGCTCCCTGTGTCTCGGTTTACTTGAGAAAAGTGGGAACACGAGTGGGTTGTTTGGGCCGAGGAAGGAAGTTCCATGCACAGTAAAAGCAATGACAGGGCTATAATTACCCACGAGCGCGTGTTGGTTTTTTTCTCCTTGTTCCGAGCTCCACGGACGTTTGTCTATCTTTGAGGAAGGGACTCCGCGTCTTTGTCTGGAAACATGGAGGAATAGAAGTGGAAAAGCTCCACGGATGAACACTATCCTGAACTCCACGTGAACACTTCGCACTTTTAATAAAAAACCGTCTGACTGAAGCTGAATTAATATTTATGCTTTAGGGGCCGCTCGGACACTCAAGCACTCCTCCTTCCTCAAGGTTTTAGGTGAGTACATAACTTAATTGAACACTAAAATGAACGAAATATTAGCTAAAATCCTATCTAGGTTTTATTTTATTTTATTTTTGTATTTGTAGATACCAGCTGGGAACAAAGTCAAAGTATTGTCATTAGCAACGCCCAGTAAACAGGAAAGGCTTATTTACGCACAGGCTATTGGGACCTAAAGGCCACACAGAGGTGGAGCTGTGTGTTCAGAGCAGTCAACAAACTGATTAGTGCAGTCTGCACTAATCAGAATAATAAAGAGTATCATAGATCAGGGAAGTTAAACTCATTTTAGTTTAGGGGCCACATTGATTGATTGATTGATTGATTGATGTATTTATTTCATTTCATTTTTTCATTATTTGTCTTTAACAGAAAAATAATAATAAAAAAATATAATAATAATAATAAAAAATAACCCTTTCATGCATAGTTGTCACTACAGTAGATAGTTACTCTTCAGCTGTTCTCTTTAAATCCATGGGTTTTCCTGTTTTAGTTCCATATCAGCCAAAACAGTGGACTCTTAAGCCCCATCCCATAATATATTGGAATTCAAACCATTACCACAACTTTGCTGTTCTTGATAAACCTGATCTGCAGTTACATGTTTGAGTGTGTTTTTATTTTGTTTTTTTGTATATTATCTCTATGAAGTTAGTATTAACTTGTATTAGAGTATGTAAAAATGAGAAAAAACATCAGATTAGCTGCATTTTATTTCATAGTTTTCACACAGTATATCACTTTCTGATGCTGCATTTTAGATACATGTTTCATCGCTTCATAAATTAAACACATGGTGTCCAGCTGAGTGGACATTTTTGGAACGCCATGAAAAATAAGTTAATAAAAAAAAAATCAATCGCATGATGTTTTTTTTCATGCCTAAAGAGGTATAAAAAATCAAAACAAGAAAATCAAAAAGTCCATTACATAAGCACACATCAATGGTCATTAATCAGAAAAAGCAACTATTACAACAAAATTTGATACCACAAACAGAAATGCACAAACTCTTCAGAAAATGAATGTCAAAACAGAAGAAAATAAATAAACAAAACACTTAAATATACGACTTGAGACATATTCGAAAGGGAGTTAGAAGAAGCATAACTTATAAACTCCCACCCCTTCTCCTTAAATAATTAATAACAATAATATTCTTCCTTGCTCATTATGATCTATAGTGGGTCAGACCAGTAAAATAATAGGCATAATAACCCATAAGTACTGAATTTTCCTCTTTCTGTTTCAGTGTGACGGTTAAATTACTTTATGAAAATGTGAACAACCATCATCAGTATTATATCGCAGCTTATTATAAACACAATTTACAGATCACAGTTGATCTACAAATGCAGAAAACAGGTATTATATTGTTAAAATTGCACGTCTTTTTATTAAAAAATGTAATGTTTCTCATATTTGTTCAGGTTATTCACATTTTATTGTGACAGGATGTGTAAATATGAATTATTTCATAAAGTTATATGACTTTTTTCACATTAGACCAAGGAGAAAATTTGGAGTTGTCATTATTTATGGATTGTAATATTATTATTTTCCTTGATATTACATTGAGTTGCATATGGCCTGTGAACATCCTTGTCTATTAATATTTTCAGTGTGAATTTTGCACTTTTGAAAATTTTCCCACGGGCTGGATTGGACCATTAAATCGGCCGGTTATGTTTGACACGCCTGGATAGACAGGAATGTTAGATGTCAAGAACACCACAGGATAAATAAAGGATTAATGCAGTGTAACTGAGTTGAAAGTCAATGAATAATAATATTAATTTTAAAAAAGTATTATTCCAGAGTCCAGTGATTGAGTTATTGCTCAGTCTGGTCCACATTAGGTGTTTAGTCTGTCTTCTATTAGCTGAAGTGAGCACTGTGTCTACTTCAGTAAATGTGTATATTTGAGTTTTATGAAGGTCAGCTGGAAAGAACAATACATCTGATTTTCATTTTGGCATTTTATACAATTCCATACATTAAACATATGGATCCTTGAATAAGATATGAGGTTTGACAGTTCACCTTTGAAGACTTTATCACATAACTGTTGGAATTTGCTGCAGGGTATAGATTTACTTTATCAGCAGTAATGAAGTAGGCACATCAGGAAGTGTTTACACGGTTAAAGCTCTATTTCCTGTCAGGAGTGGACAAAATCCCAACCACCTCACCGTGGATCATCTTAACCCCACAGCTAACACCAGTTTGATGAAGTCTGGAATAGTTCTGTGGTCCACGCCAGACCATTTAGTTTCACCTCTGCTTTACTTTACATCTTACACTTTTCCTGGGTTTGGTACATGCTGCCATGATTTTGACACTTCCTACTTGCATCATATGTGTAACTGAAACAGTAGTGATGTCTGCACACATAAGGCATCAGGCGTCGCCTTTATCAATGAAGATGATGCGCACTTTCTCACTTTATTGAACTCAAAATTGCAATTCATCAAACTACCACTGACGACATATTTCGTGATTAAACACAGATACCTAAAGCTTATTTGTTCATGAAATTATATTTTTATCATATAACTGAGCCATTGTGCATCGGACCTGATTAGGAAATGTCCCATTTGAACCCCTTAAATCGTTAGTGATTAAATGGATAAAATGCTAGAAACACTTATTGATACAATATTGTACAGTTCATCAGTACAACAGTTGGATGTAGCCTCCACAGTATTAGAAAATTACCAACTGAACCTCAGCACAAACTTTAATGAACTCAGGATATAATGTAAGACTGCTATATTAATACTGCATTAACCTACTGTAACCTCATTAACTCGTCCCCGTGAATTGCATTGCAGAAGAGGTTAATTCATTTTATTGCACGGGAGTGTTTAATGATCAGCCATAACCACTAATATAACTGGCAGTAACAGTGTTTGTTACAATGGCATCTTTAATTGGTTACAATGTACACTGAGCAAAAATACAAACGCCCCATGTTGCACCATTTCAATTTTGAATAGCATTTGGTGTTGCACAATATCATAAATAAATCATACGCAGTTTATTTTGTCGATCAGTGTGGTACAGATTAGAATCCATTAGAACATGATAGTAATGACATTCATGTGGACATGGTGGGCGCCGGTTGAAAGACATCATCACTCAATATCTTATGTGTCCACTATTGGCTTCCTGTAGAGCAGAGGTGTCCAACCCTGGTCCTCGAGAGCTACTGTCCTGCATGTTTTTGATCGGGTCCTCGAGGGCTGGTATCCTGCATGTTTTAGTTATTTCCCTCTTCCAGCACACTTGGTTCAATTAGTGATCAGCTCATCCTCATGCTCTGCATAAGTGTGATAATGATATAATGGCTTTTAAGTGTGATAGAAGAGGGAAATATCTAAAACATGCAGGATACGGCCCTCGAGGACCAGAGTATGACACCTGAGTTTTAGATGTATCCCTCTTCCTTCACACTTCATTCAAATGATCAGCCTATCATCGAGCTCTACAGAAGCCTGATAAGAACCGTCAGGTGTGTTGGAAAAGGGAAACATCTAGAACATACAGGATAGTAGCTCTGGAGGACCAGGACTGGACACCCCTGCCGCACATCAACTTCTGATTGAATTGACAAGGCGGTCACTTGTGGCCTGTGAAATATTCTTTGAGGGCTACACAGAGCTGTGGAATGTGATCTGGAACAGGACACACTGATCAAGAACATCCCATAGGTCAGTGTTTCCTAACCTTTTTGGCTTGTGGCCTCATTTTAACATCACAAATTTCTGGTGATCCCAGACATTCAAAACTGAGCCTTTTTTTGGGGGGGGGGGGCGAAAATGAATTTGTTTTTGATCATGTAATAGTTTGCTATACTATGTTGCAAATAAATGTTAATTTTAGACCACATTTAGTCTATATAATGTTTATTATTTTGGACAGAAGCAGAAAAGCCAGGTGTAGATTTCTGCACAAAGTGAGAATTATATTTTCCTTGGTCAGGATATGTACAGTCAGTCCAGCTTGCATTTACAAGGAGACAATTAATACTGAACAAACAATAA
>JAPTYQ010000009.1:8383557-8397733 GCA_029814465.1 Ostorhinchus cyanosoma
TGTCAGCATATCAATTGCCTCTATATATGTGCCAAGTTTGAAGTAAATTGAAACAAAATTGATGTTTTTATAGACATGTGAAATTCCACCCGTTATAAGTCAATGGGAGAAGAAAGAAATTTTAAAAATTCATAAAAAAATTGAACTTTGACCTACTTTTCCTAAAATGTATTGACATCTATTCTGGGTCACTGACAGTCTATAATCCCAATTTGGTAGGAACTGAACCAATAGTTTTGCTGCTGCATACATTTGAAATTTCACATTTGTTTTCAAAAAAGATGTTAAATTCATTAAAAAAATTTACTTTCACCTACTTTTCTCAACATGTAATCAGATCTATTCTGGGTCATTCACAATGTATAAGCCCAATTTGGTTTGAATTCAACCAATAGTTTTGCTGCTGGAGTGTTAAACACATGGAACCAATAACAGTACCTCAGCCTCCCCTTTGGGGGGGGGGGTAATAACTGCATTAAAACATTGATTTATGGTTAAAATAATAATGTAAGACTAGTTTGATAAACCTTTAATTCTTTAGTCATTTATGCAGGTTGAACATGTCACTGCATACATTTATATATTAAATATTCAGGTTTTTGCCTTTATTCTAAAAAAAAGATAGATTTCCTACCAGTTTGTTTACATGACTAATGAAAGTAAATTTTTCTACTAATATTCCTATTTACATAAAGCTGTGCACACAATACTTTACAATGTTGTTTATCACAGTTAAAAACTATGAAAAAGTGACCGGGGCCTTTTGGAACACGTATCCAAGTCTATGATAATGTTTAAAAGTAGCTCTGTTTCTCCCTCTGACCAAAAAGTGCTTTCATTCTTCTTTGCATTACTTGTGAAATTTGGATTTTTTTTTTCTCCTGAATCGGCACAAAAATAATACGTCATCATTATCTGATGCATGTGATTTGTATTTAGTTTTTTTTAATGCTGCAGTTGGAATTGATCATCACTTTTGTAACCTAATGTGGACCTCTGGGACACATTCCAGATTGTGTGGAACTGCAGTAAAATTAGAGACAAGGCAAAAAAAAAACACTAAAGCATAGAGTTTTTCTCTTGGTTGTTGCTGAAAGTCAACAAAAAATGAAACCCATACTTTCATGTTGTTTTTGTTTTATAATTTAATTGTAACCTTTATTTAACCAGGGAAAAAAATCCCATTGATTGAGAACCTCTTTTGCAAGAGAGTGCTGGCCAAGATTAGGGATGGGTACTGATTGAATTGCGTCAGTACTACAGAATATTGATTCATGTGGAGTCAAACTGTACCACATTTTGGTACTTGAATGCATCTTTGTGTTGCATGTGATGAATGCATTGGACCAACGAGAGCGTAGTTACGTCGGCGGTGGCTTGATGATAACAGCAAACATGGTGGATAGAAAGCATTTGAGGGCGTGGCTTCACATTTGATAGACTTGATGCAGACTGTACTTGCTGTAGTATCTGTAAAGCTAAATGTCAAACCTGAGGAAGTCTGTAGTCAAACATAATAAACACTTGAAGGCTGAGGTGTGTACACTATTGGAAAGGCCCAAAGAAGCGTAGGCTACGACTCCTGCTCCAGGCATCGTCACTGTACCTGCACCTACAGCCAGCGTCGGGGGAGAAGAAACGGCGTCGAATTAGTTTTATCACCACACATTAAAAGTAGCCAAAACAGGGGCCGTTGTATACAAGAACCAAGTATCTGTATTGTATCAGTTTAAATGTGAAAAGTACCCATCCCTAGCCAAGACAGGCAGCAGCAAATACAACACACAGTTACAAGATTACACCATTAAAACACAAATAACAGATGCATTTAACAATAAATAGTAAAAACAACAGTATTTACGAGCAAATTGAGAATAACAAGTGCAAGTTATAGAGTCAGCCTCAATAACTTTGAGTGTGGACTTGAAAGCACTCAAAGAAATGAAGTCATTCAGTGTGAATGTATTTAAGAGTGAAAGGTCTTATAGGTCTGGCTATTTCTGGAAGTTCCTGAGAAAACAAACGCTTTTGATTGTGTGCTGAGAAAAGACTAAATCTGAGCTTGTGTAGTGCAGTAGTCAGGGCGCTACTGCATGGTTTGCATACTCCGACCAATGCTGCAAAATTCTTCTCCGACCTTCTAATGAAGAAATGATGCATCTCATTCACATCCCAGGACTGGTGCAGGCAGTTCATGTAGAAAGAAGACTAAGCTTCATGAACTTACAGTGTAATGAAGCTTAGGTTTGATGGATTTGTTTGGTTTTTTTGTTTAATTGATTTATCAGAATCACTATGCAATACAGGGGGTCCACAAAGTCTCTTTACACCTTACAAAATTTGTTACAAAAGCTACTAATGAGATGTGTTAATCAGATTTGTTCTATGTATTGTAAGTTTTTAATCACATTGCATTTTGGTCCATTTGTTTTCAATGAGCGATCAATTCCTACAGGGGTTCACCTTTGACCTTTTGACTGAATATGTGGCACCACAACTGTATGACCTTCAACTAACCATCATTTTCCAGGTAGATGGTACACCACCACATTAGGGACTACATGTTGTTGGTGTGTTCCTAAATCAAACATTTCCAGACCGATGGATTAGAAGGGATGGTCCAATTCCCTGGACACCTCCTTCACCAGATATCACTGCCCTGGATTTAGTTCTATGGGATTATGTTAAAGATATCGTGTATCCAACAAAAATACAGGACATTAATGATCTGAAGCTAAAGAACACTTTGACACCATTGATGAGTCTATGATTCATCCAACATGGAAACAAATCCAGCACCATCTGGATGGGCTTCATATAACTAATGGAGTCCATATAGAGGTGGATTAAATGAGGCAAAAAAAAAAAAAAACTTCAGTATCTACTGTTCATTTTGTAATAATTTCCACAGATTTGTCTATTCATTTGCTTTTGTAATAAATTTGCTAAATTGTAGAGACTTTGTGGACACCCTGTATATAAATCTTCAGTTTTCTGCATCATTCTTCAAAATGTCCTGTAGCGCTGAATCAATTACTCAAGAGACACGGAGATAACTGATGGTGGTGTTGATAATCAGACACTGATAAAATCCTACAGCAGCTATTACCAGCAGTCATATGAAGACCGTTAGTAGCTTTTTTTTTTTTTTATGTATCCTTCCTGTGTTTTATGTCTGTATGAGGCTTAAATCATTTGATTGCCACCTCCGTTCTGCTCTCTATCATGTGATCTTGTGACCATCTGTATTTTTTTACCTGCTTTCAAATGAGGTTTTTTTTTGAGGAAGTGAGAAGTGTTTCTCATTACTAACTACTTATTCACTTCCTTTTTCCTCTTTTATCTTATTCAGCTTTTACTTGACGAGTATTTACGACCACTCCATATTCGAGGCCTTCAGCAAAGTGGTGCAGAAGCTCATCCCTCAGCTGCCCACATTGGAGAACCTTCTAAACATCTTCATTTCTGTAAGTAAATATGTGCGGAAACTGTTGACTGAAGCGCTTCAGACCCGTCACTGACGACGTGGTTTGTGTGTGACAGCCTGCGTGTTATGAGTCACCACCCGGACCAGTGACATTTAGTAGTTAGCATTTCCTCCAGAGCTTTTATGGACTCATGGGAGCACACTCATGCCAAGATTATCATCATTAACAAAAACAGCACAAATAAACACTCTAACTACATAAGTGATATGTATCTAAAGTTGAAAGATCTGATGTGCATCAAAGTGGAGATTCAGTGGACCGAAAATTGCTCTGAAACCCTTTTTTTTGTAGCAGTTTTCATCCTGCTATAAATAGTAAATATGCAGCTGTGGATCATCTTTTACAGAAGTTAAAGACTTCTTGTACCATAGAATAACCCCTGAAACTGTCACACATCTGTTATAAATAATTATTACTTGTTACACTAAAATAAGCATCACTCTTTATTTTCAAAGCCCCAATATCACAAAAACTAAAAATATGAAGCTGAAATTCTGTATGGGGTAGGACTGACATTAATTCAGAGAGTCAAAAGTACTCTGGAGATTCTGGCCATTTTTCACTGACGCCACCAGACAAAAGTGTGTCTATGTTGTAAATCCATTCACTCCGCAGCATTATGACAGTGGAATATGGAATCTGTATGTACAGCTCTGGGAAAAGAAATTCAGAGACCACTGACATTTCCTCTGAAATCAGCGTGTGTCCATGTACGACAGCCTTTCCATTCCTGTGTCTGTTGAATTCCAACACAAGCACACTTTATTCTACTAATAAACACCTGATCCATGTCTAATTTAAGAAGGAGAAGAAAAAAAAAGCTACTGTGGCCATCACTACCTTCTTCCAATTAACAAAAACAGTGCTATTAGTACCACAAAAGTAACTGGAATCCAAAAATAACTATTGGAAACTACTGGACTTCTGCTCTGACAATGTTCCCAAACTCTGAGGACTGGTTTTTCTATTGGTACAATGCCTCCTGGACTCAGCTAGATCAATAAAGGTGTGGATGACAGACCACCAGATGAAGACCCTGTCATGTCCAGTCCAATCTGCAGAACTGAACCCATTTTGAAAACTTCTGGAAGAACATGGATGGACACAAGCCATGGAACACTGATGACCTTCTTGAATTTCTCTGCCAGGAGCTGCATAAAGTCATCCAACAGCAACGGAGGAGAACCAAGACAAGTGAAAGCTGTTACTGAAAATCCACCAAATGTTGATGTCTGAACTTTTACCAAGTTTAAACATTAGTATTGTGTTTAGAAATAAATATGAACTGGTTTTCTTTGCATTATTTGAGTCTGAAAACACCTGCATCTGTTTATTTTGACCACGTGTCGTGTTCTGCAAATACACGCTTTAAATAACAATATTTTTTATTTGGGAGAAATGTGTCAAGAGTTTAGAGAATAAAACAAAAATGTTCATTTTACTCAAACACATACATATAAATGGTAAAATCAGAGAAAGGGATAATTCTTCAGTGGTCTTATTTTTTTTTTTTTTTATTTCCCAGAGCTGTTTGTAACAGTATATGACTGTAGTCCCTTTGGGGGTTAGTTTGACTGACTGTGTCTTTAGATAAGAGTTAGTGCTTTGTAGTAGAAGGTGATAAAGTATGTGCAACATTTTTCATGGGGTCAAATTCCATTCCTTGATTGTTGTCTTTTGGAGATAATTGTTCCAATGTCTTAAGTTGTTATTTGATTGACATTAAGTTACGTCGTCATGTTAAATTGTTATCACACAATACTTTTTCTGACCTGTTTGACAAGTATCCTAAACTGAAAAGACTCCTTTGGTAATCAGAATACTTTATTAATCCTAGGGGGAGATTGTCATATTTCTCCATTCACGTATTATAAAAAGTAGCAGGAAAGAAATTACTAATACAACAAAAAATAAATAAATAAATACACATATTAAAACAGTTTGTTAAAATGGCAGACAATATATTAGCAATATGATGATTAAAAGTAAATATACATAGATAAGTGAAAAAGTGTTAAACTAACAACAGTGTTGCTGGAAAATAAAAAGTAAACATTAAATTAAAATAAAACCTATTGAAAAATGCAGAGCTGTTAGTATGTACCCACTTAAAAGGACTTTAAAATCAGAGGAAAGAAAGCAGAGTTAGTACAAAATAAATATTGCTGCTAAATATTTTCTCAGTATTAGTTGCTACAGTATTTCATATTAAAAGAATAAAAAATTGAATTTGAAACTGTCAGATGTTTTGCATTTTAGGAGAGACCTGCAGATTTGTCAGCTTTACTTATTTGTTGCACATTCCCTGACGACTGGATGATCACAGTAGTTCAGTCTTTACTTTAAAGAGAAAATGAAAGTCGCGCTTCTTTGTGTTGCAGTGTTTACCACAAACGTCTCACTTGCAATAATCCTTGACACGTGTCTGTTTGTCAGGTCAGATGACACCGTTTCCTGAACACTCTGTGAGTTCTCTGTCTTGTGTGTAAGTCTCCTCCCCTCATTGTTATTTTTTTTTTTTTGGACAGAATTCAGGAATAGAGAAAGCCTTTCTGTTCGACGTGGTCAGTAAGATCTACATCGCCACAGACAGCTCACCTGTAGACATGCAGTCGTACGAGCTCTGCTGTGACATGATCGACGTGGTCATTGACGTCTCCTGCATCTACGGGTGAGTGTCATCAGTCGTGCATGTGCTTTTTAGCTCAACGGTCACGGGGCTGTTGGGACGGCGCTTTGTCCGACGGCGTCTTCGATAGCAATGTCATTAATCATAGTCTCTTATGAAACTACTGGTTGGACTAGTTTCAAATTTTAAATGTAGCTTCCTTGGGACAATGTTTATAAAGTTTGTTCACAGTTTTGAGATAACTGATTTAGACATTTTTTGAAATATTAAAAATGTGCCTTTAATTATAATGGTCCATATTTTGATGTTTATATCATGGAAATGGTTCCAGATATCAGTATATTTATTATTGAGCACTGATATGAAGTCATATATGGACTTTCATTTGGGTCCATGACCTTTGAACTTGTGTGACCTTGAAGGATCAAACTCAAGGTCACCAGTATCAACATTTCAACACCCTTCTCCGAAACTACTGGTTGTATTCATTTAAAAAAAAAAATGCAGCTTCTTTGGGACAATGCCTACAATGTTTGATCACATTGTTGAAAAAGTTTTGAAATACAAAAAATTAGTCTTAACTTATAATGGTCCTTGTTTTGATGGCTTATAACATGGAAGTGCTCTGAGATATTAATATAGTTACTATTGGGCACTGACAGGAAGTCATATATGGACTTTAATTTCACCTGTAGAGTTAACCTCCAGTGAAAGTACCACCCACTTCTGTTGGAAGCTAGAACTCTAACATAGTGGCAGAACCTGACAACCTCGCAAATTCAACTTACTGATTCTTGATAGAACAAGCCGGTGGTTCTGTTTTCTAACTTTATAATAGATAATTTGTATTTTCCATTTTGCAATTTCCATTTCACTTCTACTTTGAACAATGTGGTGTCTTGTTGTGCCACATTAGTCTGAGGGAGGACGGCAGTGGCAGCGCCTACGACAAAGAGTCCATGGCCATCATCAAGCTGAATAACACCACTGTGCTCTACCTGAAAGAGGTCACAAAGTTCCTGGCTCTCGTCTGTATCCTGCGAGAAGAAAGCTTTGAGCGTAAAGGTAAGCTGTCTGAGAGGATCAGCGATATTCTACAGCTCATTTGGTTTCATTTGACCAATGATGCATCACTGACTCAGGTAGCTTTATGTGTTGTTGCTTATTTTTCATGGGTTGCTGGAGGTGTGTATATGTGTTTCTAAAGAGACTTTATGGATACCCTGTGTGTGTATATGTGGATATATATATATATATATATATATATATATGTCTCCTGTTACCTTGTGTACTTGTACTATACATTATATCAAAGGTTTCCATCCATGTTCAGATTCAGATACATCTGTAATTCATCCTAATGGCTCATTTCATTTGATTCACTTTCAACACATTTTGGGATGTGTATTTTTTTTTAGACTAAAGGTCTTTACACACCAGTGTTTTTTCATGTAATTACTTTGCATGTAATATTTTTTACTGTTAAAGCTGTGTATGATGTTCGTCACCAATTTTTCATCAAATCTTTAAAAGTGAGTGATGGTTTTGGTCTTGTGTGCAGCTTTAATGCCATGAGTACTTTAACATGGAACAGGAATATTACAGGCAAAAATAGGATGTTTTTATTTTTCTGGAACAAAGTTGCTAATTTTCCAAGTTTTAGCAGGATGAAGGCAGCCATAATTCTTGTGAAACACACGTCATGTTGACTTCTAGCTGCAAGATGGTAAAAGATAAGATAATATTTTATTGAGCCCACTATGGAGAACTTTCTCAGTTGAAGGCAGCAAATACAAAAATGAAGTACAAGAAAGACAGAAACTGTTTTCTGAACAAATGTCACAAACTCTCATTGCTGATGGTGTGAATATATATATATATATATATATATATATATTTTTTTTTTTATGTGAAATGTTCAAGAGCAAGTGTTTGCACTTTGATATTGTTTATTCAACACGCCCTAGTGTGTAAACTCTTTGAAGCTGTTACACAAATGTAAAAAGAAAAAATTATAAGTACTATTATTTGCCTGTGTTTGTAGTAAGGACGTCTTAAAATGGTGATACTCAAAGTATAAGAAATCATCTTTGTAAGATAGAAGTACTTTTACATTCTACCACTGATACTACAGGGTTTGGAGTCACTGGTAGGAAATTCTCTATTCTGGAAAAGGTTTTTTTTGGTCACATTTAACATGATGATGATGATATGGAACAGCAGTTAGACTTTAGAGTGACTTTGTGTAAATATCATGGCATGTGACATGGAATAATCCTGGTGTCTTTGCCTCCCCAGGGTTGATAGACTACAACTTCCACTGTTTCCGAAAGGCCATCCATGAAGTATTCGAGGTGGGCGTTTCCACACCGCGTCCCGCGGGCCCCCAGGCGGTGGGCTCCCCCTGCACCAAAGCCGTGGCACTCAACGGCACACCGCGCAACACTGTCTAGAGACCGATGCAAACTAAAAAACAAAAAGACGCAAAAAGAGGGAAGAGAAAATAATGCGGAGGAGGGGCCAGAGAGCCTGTAGAAGAGAGACTACTAAACTGGGGCTCACAGGGCGCCAATCACAATCCCCTGCTCCTCGCACCGACGGCACTGACAGAGGTGACTCGAGCCCAGAGAGTGTGTGGGGCAGCAGTGGAGCACAGAGGGAACACGGAAGGGAAATGGGCATCTGTTAAAGATGAACGAAAGACATCCAAGCACTGTTAGTCGGACAATTTACTCTGGATTTTCCTTTAAGCGGTCGAAGACTGTAATAATTAGCTGCTGCTCCCTTTCTATGAACAATGAAGGGGAGAAAAACAATCCTTTTGTTGTAACCTTTTGTTATGGACAAGCTGTGATGTCAGTTTGCAGGAATGTGTGGTGATAATACACACCCCGACCGCTTCTGTGCTGATTTTGGGGGTAAGAAAGGAAAAAAAAAAAGAAGAGGGATGCCAAGCGCTCATCCTAAACCCCACATGTTCAGTGATGGCCTTACGTAGACGAAGCCTTGTCCGAAATGCAGGCTTTTTCTCACCACCACTCACCTCACCCTACCTGAATGCTGCCCAGAACTGGCTTTTTGGTTTCACTCGTGAAGGGAAATTAAGGTTTTGTCAGCAGCCTGAAAAGGGATTGTGCTGTCCAGTTGATTTGTGTGAGCGTGTCTGCGTTTATGTGTGTATGTATGACTGTTGGAGTTAATGGAGGGTTTTGATTAAATCCCAGGCTGGGTTTCACATCTGTACTGGTCTAGGACCTTCACAGAAAGAGTATTTGTGTTTCTTATAATAATGATGATAATAATAACGCACTTAGCAAAATTAAATTCCTCTCAATCAGTCACATTTGATTGACTTATAAAAATGCGTTAGGCTGGAGATTCGCAAAAGCACTGCCAAAATGATTTGATGACTTAACACTAAAATTGTCATATGTTTAAAAAAAAAAAAGAGAGAGAAAAACAAAGCCTGTTTGTTAACCATCTAACAAAAGTATAATGGGTCTGGCTGATGCACAGGACTGATGGGAGTCCAACACCTAGATTTACCAAGAGATTTTTGGATGAAAGTGTTTGAAACCTGCATGTTTTCCAACAACAATTTTGAGTCCTGCCTAAAGTTATTAACCCATGTTGTGTATTAAGTTTGGCTTCACTCAGCAGGATTCACATTTCTTAAAGTAGCCATTCCAAGCATGCATCCATCAGTGTGTTGTCGGCGTGTATCGACCATAACACGGCTCATTGTGTTCCGTAAGCAGTGATCGAGTCACTGGGAAAACGGGATGGTAAAAGACAAGATTTACTCACATTTGGAAATATAACAACATGGAAAAACTCCATATATGCATCTGTTTTTTTTTCATTTTATCAGGGATTAGAAACGTGGGAAGTGACCTGACTTTGGAGGCAGGATTAAATGGAGGAAGTGCACAACTGGAGTTGGTTCCATGGAGTGAGTTCACCACATTAGTGAGGCTTATCCTCATCAGTTGATCCAGTTCCATAAAGTAAGTGCAGCACTCTGTTACACTGGAAATTGATTTTTCTCTTCATGGAACTAAATCAACTGATGGGTTAGACAACACAAAATAAACCCGCCAGAGTTTTGTTTCTCTTTTTTTGTAATTTTTTTTTATTTCCCAGATACACTGGCTTTTTGAGATGGACGCAATAAATTCTCAACCTAATCATGACAGTCACATAAAAAGACACTTGCACATCAAAACCGTGATGGATGATTGATTTCATGTATTGTGATGCTATACTGTGTGAAATAAATGAAAATTTAAATTCACTCTATGGTGGTGTTATTTTTCAGGTAGTGAAAATAGAGTAAAAACTAGTGGTAAATTATACTTTCACCAATGAATATTCAAGTTTTACTGAAATAGATACAGAAAGTGTTTGATTTTTTTCCCCCCTATTTTTAATGCTTCATGGTGTTAGAACAGAAGGGCTTTGCACAATATGAGACCTTTAATAAAATCCAATTTCATGTCATGCTTTCACTTCTGGGAAACAAGTTTTACTCAATATCTCTAAAACCTGGACTGGAACTTCCACTAGTTCTTCAAAATAAAAATGGGAATAATTGTATGCTAATAAAAGTAACCAAAAACTAATAAAAAAAAAAAAAAAACCCTCAAAACTACAGCTTTTTAAAAATATTCAAATCATTCTTAACTCATAAAAACCCAAAGATCCACCATAGACCAAAACCATCTATTTAAACTATTTAATAACTGTTTATCCACTAATCCTATCGATACATGTAAGTAATTGCTGTAAAATACAGTTTGTCATCTTTTCATGGTAATGAGATATGACCCATTTGGACATTCAGAGTCTCTGTAGTTACCATGGAAACACCGTCATCTTCTACAACATTGATTCACCAGTAAAACCCATGGAGTTGAATCAATGACAGTGGATGGAGACACTGGGTTAATGTTCAGTTAATGATAGATTTTTCTTCTGTTTTCTCCCTTTTAATCCTCAACTTTAACCCATATGGACCCAATGTGACATTTGTTTCAATTTTTCCTCTATATTTAGCCATCCTCAAGTGATTTATCACCATTTATTGTAATATTATGTTCTGCATTTTGTCTTTTTTTTTGTAAAAATCAGGTATTTTCCTACATTTAATTTACTAGCCATGCAAATGTTCATAAAAGCTGATTAAAGTTGAGGATTATTTTATCGAAAATGGAGGAAAAAGTGACCTTTTCAACAAAATCTATCATTAACTGAACATAAACCAAGTGTCTCCATTCACTGTCATTGATCCAACTCCAAGGGTTTTACTGATGCATCAATGTTGTAGAAGATGACGTTGTTTCCATGGTAACTACGGAGCCTCTGAACGTCCAAATGGGTCATATCTGATAACCATAAAAAGATGTCAAACTGTATTTTACAGCAAATATTTACATGTATTAACAGGTTAAACGGATTAGATGTTATTAAATATTTTATATTGGTAGATAATTTTGGTTTTTAGTGGTTGTTTGGGTCTTTATGGGTTAAATCGACCGAACAATTCATTTGGAAACCGCCTCAGAAGTAGCTCTGGGTTTTTATGGGTTAAGTCATTTCACAAAAGAAATGTTTGCTTTTAAACATTTAATTCACACCACAAGATGTCACTATAGGACCACCCTTACCACCCATAACAACACATCATTTTTCATCTTCCCTCTCCTCTATCCTCCATAACTGTTTCCATACCTGTTAACTTTACTGTAAGCGTGCATCATTTGCTGAACCTGTGCGGTGAATTACACGGCCTGTTAAAGTAGGTCTGTAAATGTCAGCAGCCGCTGTAACCGCAGCTCTGCCAGCAGCGCACAGAAACACTTTGGTTTATTGGACTTGCAGTTTGAGCATAACAATAGTGCAAATTGGATTACCTCAGTATTGATGTAACATAGGCTTTAGCTTACGTCTAATTTGTACAGAAGTCAGGTTCATTTTGTCTGGATGAATAACCGTCTAAATGACCTTTTTAACCCCGGCTAATTCGCTCCATAAACTATTTCAGTGATTTTTTTTATTTATTTTTTTTAATAATATGTACCTAGATAGACTGTTAATTGTCAGTTTTCTTGAGCTCACTGTTGTTCCTATGGCATTAATGAGTCAGAAGAGGGGGAGGAAAAAAAAATCCCCTTACTGTTTTAGTGCATATAAAAACAACTGACTGAATAGCTTTGCCATGCAAGTTATTCACCAGTTAAGTTAAATAAGCCTCACAGCTACTGTCACGACCCATTATGTGGGGAGTAGGCGAGACAGCTAAACACCACTTCCACACAATTTAGATGCAATAAAACACTGACAGCTTTTTTATCCACTTCATTAAGCCAGTAATTTCTTATAAAAATCTCCCGCATTAATCCTGCCGATGGTTTCCCTGCGGTTCCTTAAGCTCTCCTCCAACCTTAGCCGCCTTGCTTTGATGCTTACTCAAATAGGCGCTAATTTGAGATAAATTATGCATCCGCATGTAGCCTACCCATGCCAAGGAATATAAAGTGTGACACTCTGAAAGATGGTGAATTAAAGCAAAGTGTGATATCTCCAATGGGCTAATGGCAGATAGGTTAGGCCTGTCAACCTGATGGTTTGTTGATCGGGAAGTCACTTCATATTCAGAGAAAGGGATGTTTATGATGCTTTGAAGGTCAGTTGGCTCAAGTACAGGCTTTTTTTTTTTGTTTTTTTTTTTTTCTTTTTGGTCAAATGTACAGCGCTAAATGCATCAAGGCTTAAAGTGAATCACTCAAAACCTTTTTAGAGTTTTATTCGGATATAATCTACATCCCTGGTTCACAAACTTTTGCAGCTTTTTAGTGTCTAGCTGGGAACCAAATTTGCAAAAATACATCATGAATTACCTTAACATCCACATTAACAAACTACCGGCAAAGAACACAACAAACCATGAGTGTACAAAGTATATGAAATGTTTTTTTTTTTTATCATAATAGGACACCACTGTGACAAACAAATTTTGCGTCAAATAAAATGCAGTTAAGAACAATAAAAAAAAATCCCATGTAGGTCTGTATGTATTTAAAGGAAGAAATATATAAACTGTCCTGCATTTGTGGCCATTTGAGTATACATATTAGACTAAATGAGGTGCACCTGAATGCACCATAAAGTTCTCATTTTTGCAAGTTTTTCATTTTAAAACTGTTCTTGGTGCAAACATTCAAACTTCCAAATTGGTGACCTAAAAAAAAAAAAAAAAACAGGACCCAACCACTAGGAAAAACAGATGTAGAAAAACCAGAAGCTGGAATTTTATAGTTAATAGAAAATATCATCACTCTTTATATCTTAGATGAAAGTATCACCCAAATGTTATCATGCTCTGGGTAAATGAGTTCAATGAAAGCACATGATCTTAAATGTTAACTCCAAATATAAGCGACACATCGATAGTTTTATTGAACCTTCAAACGAATTCATTTACGATGCAATTCAACTTATTATTACCTACACCAGTTAATACACAGAATCCACCTGCATTCATTTCCACAGTATTGTCTGTAGATGGGGCTGTTGTCTGCTCTTTCATTTCTTGCCCTTTCACTCTTCTGTCCATGTTGTGTGCACTGTGAAGCAGAAACACTGAGATCAACATCACACATAGAGTTACTTTCCACAGAGAGATACTGTAGCTTGAAGAAGAAGAAGAAGTTGAGGAAGCTGTAGTTGAAGCAGCTGCGTGATGTACAGCTGTAATTTGCTACTGTAGCTGCTGCTGAAATTGCTTTGCTTTATCAAAAGCAAAGCCGCTTCGCCCCCATGTCCCTAATAAGGAAGCTTAGTCAGTAATGAAATAAAGCTAGCAGAACATACTTTTTGCCTGTGATGTCATCCTCACTTCCTCATCTCGGCCCGCCCTTCATCTTAGATGTCTTAGTATCATTACAACAATATTACCATTACATTCTTAATAAAACCCCAGTCTGCAGCGTATTATCTCTCATCTTTACATTTTATTAGCCATGCTTATGAGAGACGAGGAGGGGGGTGGGGGTGGGGG
>JAPTYQ010000009.1:8472997-8490228 GCA_029814465.1 Ostorhinchus cyanosoma
TGAAGTCTTGACTTTATATGTGCAAATGTCGTGACGTAACTAGTTATAGACGTAACAAATTAAGCAGGAATTTAAACAGGTTGTAGAAATCCACCGATTTTTACCAAAATTAATATAAACATAGCATAGCAGCAGCTGGAGGGTTCAGATTCAAACTATGAACTATTAGAGTCCAAATACACAAATAAATGAACCAAAGACTAACAAAGGTGGGTTTAACAAAATATGACTCCTTTAAATATTGTAGAATTTCCTGCACTGAGAGGAAAGTCTATTTAATTTATCCATTAAACACATTTAGATATATGCTCCAAATGTTCATAGGTAGCTGTACTTTCATAACAATAGCTCAGTTTCATCGATGCCGTTGAAGAAGTGTGTAACATAATACATTTTCATTTCATTTTCATTTTCAGTTTACCATGTAGTAATGAACAACCTGAGCACAAAATGGAACAAATTACCCTGCATTATCACATATTATCGTGATTATTCCCAGTACTGCGAAAAGCTCAACTGGCTGCACTTTAATTAAATCGAATTGTTTTGTGTTTTTTTTTTTTTGTTTGTTTTTTTTTTTTATTGGAGATCTGCCAAATGACCTTTAAAATAAACAACCCGCTACATAAAACTGAATGAGCATCCCATTATATGTTATCTATATGTATAAATGAGGGGAAATTTATTACACGTCATGTTCAAGATGCATATAACAAAAATGCTGCTTTTTATTACGTAATGTAGTGACGATTAGTTCCAGTTTGTTGAATTATTACGTAATACAGTGTTTTCACATAATGTTTGATTTCAAGGTGAATCAGTGTCAGGATGGGAATATGGTATTTTATCGCTTAGCGTGTTTAACATAGCAGCATGTAATATAGAAAACCTATTCTAAAGCGTTACAGACACATTCTAGAACACACAGCTCCTTGTCCTAAATATTTCCATCTGCGTGCCGAATGCTTCACCGGTTAAAACCAAGACCTAACGGCCCAACAGTCAGTACTGATGTTAGGTGCGGCTACGCTCGGGGCTGCAGTTCAAGGTGTGCCCTAGCTCAGGTGTGTTGGTAGTGGACGTAGGGCACTGACAGTGTGGGTTAGTCTCCGGCTGAGATGCGACCTGACAGAAACGAGGCTTCCAGGGCCCAGTAGGCAGATTGTGTGTTAAGGGCCTCGTAGTCAACCTAAAGCACACAGGACTCAAAGGGAAAAAAGCCCACAGAACGGCACTGAGTCACATCTCAAGTCGAACAGAATGAACTGTTGGTCAATCAGCGTCACTACCTATTGCTCCGCTGCGTATTCATGACATAAAAAGACAGGTGAGTGGACTGTGTAGTAGGATCCCATTACGACGGTTCCCTCTCATCATAATGTTTTGAAGTACTCGTTACATGTTATGTAGAATTTCAGGCGTAAAGACCTAAATGGACAGTCATATGGACAGCTTAACAATTGTGACTTTTCAATTTCAGTGCAGTTAAATGGGACTCACTCCTTGTTTTTGAAGATGCAGACTTAATGGCTCGGTGTCGTTCGGGAGCATTCCTCTACTTTGCAAAAAAGGCCGAAATGCCATTGGTTAAGATAATGGAAGAGAGGGATGTAAAGTTCAGTGGAAGAGAGCCTAATGCCTTCTTAAGGTGAGCCATTTCAGCACGCAACCGCATTTGTATACGTCTGCGTATTTACCCGCAAAGGGAGGGAGGTGACCTTTCCATGTGGAGATGGTGTCTGCATGGAAACGCTACTTGCTGCATCCTAATGGCCACCCAGGGCCACCTCGCCTCTGCGGCCATCCTGATATTTGCCTAAACGCGTGGGTGAAAGTGTTTTTTTTTTTTTTTCTTTTTTTTTTTGGGTACCCTTCCTAGAAATATTTACTGAGAATTTGTGGTCAGCAGAAATGAGGTACGAAATAGCAAAAAGGTTGAAGTTGTGGCCAGAATATATGCAGCACTGCATGATGGTCAAGGTTAGATTAGTAGATATTGAAAGTATTTTAAAGCAAATATTAATTGATGTTAATAAGTAGGAAGACGAAACTGAAACGCTTCTGTGACTTAATGCTGTAAAGTTTTAGTTTGTGCTTTACGTTTTGTGAACGGACTCTCACATTAAACAAAGTGAGACTGACATAGTATCATTAGTAATGCTGCTCTGAGTGAGGGTTAAGGCAGAGGTCTACCAGTCAACACAGCTTCCTGCTTCCTGCTGCTCTGCGCATCATTAGGAAAATGAACGATTGGAGGGTTGTGTGTGTGTGTGTTTGCATGTGTGTGTGTGTGTGTGCGCGTGTGTGCGTGTGTTTGTGTGTGTGTGATTTCCGTGCCACTGGGCTGTGGGCAGCCTGATTACTCTGCTCCGTCTCCTCCTTACCTGCCGGCCCACCGACTTACCTTCAGCATACTAACTCCCTCATGCTCCGAGTTCCTTCCTTGCAGACACACACACATGCACATGCACACGCACACACACACACATATAAGAAGAAATTACAAATGCATCAATTTTTCTAGATTAATCTCTGAAAAACTTCTGAATGTATCAAATCTTGACAGGTGATTCTAGGCCAGTAAATCTAATCCTCGGGGAATCCATGTACCTTTGCAAAGTATCCCTTTAGCCTGTAAAACCCTTCACTAGGAGCTGTTTTCCTGCTCTGTCTTGCCGTGTCATGTGTGTATACCTGATCGCATACTCAGAGGCGAATGGCACAAATGCATTTTAAAACTGCATGGAGTGGGGTAAAAATTACAGGATTAATGACTGATGTCAGGAGAACAAATCTGGGAAAGACTCTGGATATTTTTCACTTCTGTAAGGGTGTTTTTGTGAGCTGTCCCCATTAACAAGCAGAGGAGGTAATGCTGGTGGGTGGACACAGTGTGTGCTTGTGCGTCTTGCTAAGCGTACGTCATATTACACGTGCTGCGCCTGACTAAAGGGATGGAGGTAATGTTAAAAACTAAGCTGCTTCACTATTTTCTTTATTTTATTTTCTCCTGCTATAAAGAAATATTGTATATCCACTCAGAGGCGTCGTAATCATGTCTCAATTATTAGAAACCTACTTACTTTTTACTTTATGTTATTTTATATCAATTTTTGCAACTTTTCTTGTGAAAGGAAGTGACAAAAGGCATAAATGGACCTTTTCAACATAAAATATCATGGTATGAAATGTCCTTTATAGGTGTTATATTAGCCCAAAATGTGTTTTGTGTGGTTACAGTGACAAAGTCCTTGAACCTTTGACTGTCATCATTTATACAGTTAATCTATGAATCCATATAACTGTTCCTGAGATATCAGCATTGGCAGAAATATTTTGCAGATGTGTGACTGCATTTAAAAAAAATACAGGATTTTGATTTCTAAAGCTAAGATAGCTGATTAAAAAAAACAAACAAAAAAACCCAATAGTTTGATTTAAAGTCATTGTCACACGATTGATTCAGTATCGATTAAAGAAGTTCCAACATTGTGTCTGTGGGGGAAAAAAACTATATAAAACAAAACAAATAAAAGGATAAACTGGAGGACAAGGAGGTGAAGATGGAGGAAACTGTAACTTAAACGGAATCTATCAGAAATAGCACTGAATTAGACTGAGTACCTAGTTCTAAATTATATACACGGTTCTGTATGCATCTTAATAATTTAGATTAATACATTTGCATGATGTATACTAGAGTGGGAATTAATGAAAAAAAAAAAAAAAAAGAGAGAGCCACCAACCAGAAGAAGAAAAAGTAGATTTGCAAATCAGTTAAATTACAGAAATATATAACAATGAGAATAATAATTAAATGTAAATCTTATATTGAGTTTATTTTTTGTCAATTTGTTACTTTTTCTTTATTTATATATATATATGTATTTATAGAGTGCTTTTCAATGTATGTGAAGACACTTTACACATGATTAAAATGAATATTAAAAATAGAACTAAAAACAATAGTGTAAATCTCACAACATATGTACTACCTATATCTAATTCCAGACAATAAATTATAAATCCCACTACTCCTCTATCTCTGATTAGCCTAATGTTCCTCTAAAGAGTACAAAGGAGTGGAGTTGTCTTCTTTTTATAAATTCCAACCATTCTTTATTTTGCAACACAAACAAATTCACACTTTGCTGTTCACACATTAATTATGCAGTTAGAGAAAAAGCTGCAATGGTGGAAAGGAAGGAAGGTGAAAATGAGGAATTCAGTTTTCTTGTGCTCCCTTGTTGAATATTCATATAAGATCAATTTTTGATGCTTTCGGGCGTTGTGTGTTCCAGTGCGGTGCAATCACTTCCTATTTGTGAAGCTGTTAGGTACCAGGAAATGGGTGAATCCGTTTTGGTGGGAGGAAAGGTGTCTGTGCTCCAAGGTAAGACATATGTGAGGTGTCTGTGGCAGGAAAGAAGAAGTGTGTCTTGATCTCCAGCCCCACTTTTACCCCAAATGCACCCAAATTTCATTTGATAAAATTTGTTTAATATGTCATTCTCTGCCAGCAAATTCGGCAAAGTTGATTTGCTCTGACAGTCACTGCAGCGCATGTCTGACGACCACTTTTATAGGTCTTTCTAGTTACCTGTCATAATTTTACTTGCAGCTTTGCACAGTTTGTTTAACCTCTTCAAGATGTTTGAGAGCACTTAAAGATAATTATTGCAAAATGATGCTCTAATGAGGGGAACGACTGTCTTTAAGTCTTTGCGTGAAAGCGGGGACTGCTTGGTGTGACGCTACTTTTTAGGCTCTATTCTGTTTGCCCATTTGACAGTGTCAGACTTTCTATAGATGTTGCTTCAATTTGACGCATGCCATAATAATTGGCTGAGCGCGGGAGATGCAAATTGCAGAGGATTTATTAAAATGCACCTTAAAGGGGTTAGAAATGTCTGTTCGAAAGTCAAATTACCATTTCGCCTCTCTTTGAGTCTTTCTTTTTTTTTTTTTTTGTCAACCTCTCTTAAACTTCCTGCGCTCTTGGAAGAGGTCAGATGCAGCCCTTCATTTGTGGAGGAGGATTTTCGTCTCCTGTGGAAAATTGCAAGGCATTTAGAGCTATCGGAGAGGGTCAGGGACCTTTCCTTTAATTTCCCTTTATCTTCTCTACCAAGCTGCACGACCCCAAGCACATCACAGTGCTGATGTCTGGCCTGTCTCTATGCATGCTGTTTTTTGTGTACCTGTTTTCCCTCTCAATCAAATGGGATAGAATTTTCTTGGGATAACTTGGCTTCAACATATTTGGATCATCTTTCGTGACTCTCGAAGCTTGTGCGAGAGTTTAGTCCGATTTTAAATCACCATTCTTGATTATTAATTGGAGCTGCCTCAAAGGAATGTTGGTGTATTTACTGGAAGAGCCTGAACCTTTCAAAGAAAACCAATGGCTTTGTTTGATTGTTTTCATTCATTCATCCCTCTGTATCTCCATGGTGTTTTGAAAAGCTGGGGTTGCTACAGGAACACACATTGTGTCACAAACAACCACTAGTGAGTGACGTACACAATGATGAACAGAGGAGGAAAAGAATGCTCTGAGATAATCTTTGTGAAGACGTTAGCACAAACGTTTCCCCAGTAATCCGTAACAGAGACTCGCAAGCAGAGGACTGGAACTAATGAAGACAACTATTCAATTACGAGCTCAATTAATGCAAGTGCCTGGAAGCATGGATCACAGATGAGCCAAGCAGCTAGCCATAGATGTTTTGGACCACAACTGGAGGCAAATAACACACTTTGACATTGAATTTCTCCCGCAATCCCTTGGCTTAGCAGTCATGGCTGTCTCCACTTTAAAAAGGGCTTTAAGGACTCATGAGAGGGACCTGGGAGTGTGCCTCAAATCTACACTTTCGTCCACTGTGTAGGGTCATAAGGACCTGAATTGACTTTGGTGAGATACGGCCCCTCAATCTCTTCTCAGGCATTACTGTTTTATTTCAATTCTCTCTTGAGGTTCATCTGTAGCTGCACAAAATTTGACCAAGCACAACAGAAAGTCCAATTTAGCCTGATTTCCCTTATTCCTGCTTTGATTCTTGCTTTGGCTCATATTGATTTCACACAACTTGTTATATTCTGTTTCTTGTCTTTCTTGTTTTTGGATAAATCCATGTTGTTTACAGTGTGCGATGACCCGCGGGGCGTCAAGATTATTCTTAACCCTCTTCTTTGCTGTGGTTTTGTGCTGTATCGATAGGTAGCCATGTTTACTTATAATTAAGTCCCTACCACACCACAGATGGGAATGCACTTCAGACCTTTTGGTCCAATTAAAACAAGCTTTCCTACTTTCAGGTACCTGTTTTGTTGCAAATTTAAATGCGTTCATTTGATAAAGAGGGTTACAGCAATAAAGCATTTACACTGGTTGATATATGATGTGAGGTCCCATGATGCAAAGGAATACTGAATTACCACAGAATATTACATCTTAACATAAAGCACCTTGTTGCCCAAAGGGAGATGTTCCACACTGATTAAAGATTAAAGATGGAAAAACACAGCTTTGCAAAAAAAGAGAAAAAAAAAAAAAAGTCCTCTAATTATTTCCCTAGAAATAAAATAAAATGATAAAGGCCACTGGGGAGTTGGGTCTAATTATTTCATTTATCTGTAAAAGGCCTCGTGAGGATGTTCCTTTATTCTCTTTTTTCATACACCTTTAGCAGTCGTCTCCTTATTGCGTTATATTACATTTCTTTCTCTAGTTCATCTTCACAGTAGATATTGAGCACAATAATTGCATGCATTCAGTGGATTACCAGACATTGATGGTAATTAGTAAAGGTGACTGTGAGTAATTCCTACTCGTCTAACGTCCTCTGTGGCTCATTAGGTGAAGCTGTGCTCTGTAGACCTTTGCTAAAGCCAATGGCTAGAAAAAGGGACCAGTCACCTTAATCACACATTTAAAACTGTAATTCAGTGTACATCTTTATTATACCGTGTCATGTCTTTTTGATCTATAAATTTATTACCACGAGTCGCTTTTCCATTGACCCGTTTATAAATTGTGTGAATATAACATGTGCATTCAAATCTACCTAATGGAAAAATGACAATTTCATCCAAACTCTCATTTGATTTTTGCGCTGGCGAGAGGTGGTTTTTCAAGTCTACCAAAACTGCAACGGAAAGACTTTTTTCCATAACTATAGTCAAGTGAATAAAAGGGAAAAAAAGGATGTTGATGGATGTTACGACAAGCAAAGAAGAAGAGTTTTAAAAGAAACATGGTGGGAAACCAAATATTTTTTTAAATTTAGTACAGGATAGAGAGATAATATGTAATAATAATGAATATATCTGTAAAATAACATGATATTTACATTCATTGCTATGTTTATGGAATGACTTCTCGTGTCATCTCGCGATCGCATTTGTGATTTAATGGAAAAAATGACATTATGCACTGCTGTTTTTTCAACATTTAGTAAATATCGGTAAAGTTTTGCGCAGATATCCGATGGAAAAGCCACTACTGTTAGTATCATACCTGTTTAGTTTGATATAACAAGATACAGGAGTTAAAAGATTGATTGACTCTTGTTTCTTCACTGATCCCAATAATGTTTGAATCTCCAGCGGAGCTTTGAACAGTTACTTCCGTGCATAATGTTACGACATACCATTCTATTAAGTCTAATTCCATCTCATAAACACTCACATTACACTCTCAGCTGAGTGGTGTTTAATGTTTTTGTTTTTTTTTTCCTTCAAGTGGGATAAAATATCTTCCCTGGTATAATATAATGTCTGTACATGCTGTAGTTGACACAGTGATGACAGGCAGCTGCTGCGGTTCCTGCTTCTCATTACGATCTAATTGTATGGATGACATTTTATTACAGCTAAGGTGTTGTATTTGAACATTTTCATCCATATTGAAACTCTATAAAAGCAAATATTTAGAGCTGACGAGAAATAGTTTGCGGTGTTCTATAATTATGACAACTTCTAATGAAACTCAATCTCCCTGGACTCAGGGGTATAATCTTCTCTTTCACAATCTTGTTCATTTTTTTCTTTTTTTTTAGGATTCAGAATTGAAACTTGTGTTGTTTTTGTTTTTTTTAATCATATTTGTTCAGCCTTTAGGTGCTCTAACACACAGACCTTTATAAAGTTGGATCATTTAGTGCATTAATCACACAATATTAAGTCTAGTTTTAATACAATGCATGATATTTTCTAAACTAATGTTTGGAACTCCAAATGTTCGTCTACAATTTAGGATTTTTTTTTTCTTCAACCATATTGCTAAACGTGCACCTCTATGCATCTCTTTTCATTTTACAGTATACTGTGGTTTGTCTGCTCATATCATTGTTTCTGAAGTTTGTGTGTGTTTTCCTGCTCCTCAGTGTTGATTGGCTGAAATATCTGGGACAGAGTGACATGACGACTCTCCACCTGCAATGTCCTCAGTGTTATGCTCTGTGTAGCTTCCTGTTTTTTATTGGATTTATTTTGGTTACCTTACATGATTGTTTTTTGTTGTTTTTTTTTTATTTAAGTAGGAAGTGGAAGCTGGTTTGCCAACTCCTCCCTCTTTTTTTTATCCATCTCCCTCATTGTCTGTATTTTCTGAGTAATGTTGCTTAACATCAAATCTTGTTTTCTGCACTGCAATTTGCAGTGACATTTCATATGTTATGGCATGTTGGAGCCAGGTTTAGTTTTTTAGGTCGTAACGTTAAGTGGTGGTAATAGGTGTCCTGGCTTACTTTTTAAAATGTAGGGTTGCAAGAGATGGCAAAAATATCATCATAATATTCTTCCATGTATGTCAGTCTTTATATTCAACACCATATATCATTTGACAATCTGAAAGTGTGTCTTTGTAGGACCTGAATTCTAAAAAAAAGCTGCTTTATTTGCTAAATGATAGAATATTACCACGAGTTTCTTTTTCATCCTCAAGGTAGAAGAAAGATTGAACAAAGAACAGCATGACATTTGCACATAGACACAAACAGATGCAGCATATCTGTTAATGAAACCAAAAATGTGATATTTTCAGCTGAGTTTTTTTTTTTTTTTTTTTAATGCTGCACAACTACAGTACTTGGGTACAAACATTTACCCTGTAAGTCTGCTGGACTCGCTAAATGGAAAAATCTACCTGCAGGTGGTGGTTTGCAGGTGTTGGATTTATTTCTTCTGTGTTATAGACTGTTAGATCTATCATATCTGGTAAAAACATCCATAGTTTATCATTATTATCGACATAGTTTTTCTTTTGATCCTGTTTTGAGATCGTTTTATCACCCAGCCCTAGATTCAACTCTAACCGATTCTTTTTTTTTTTTTTTTTTTTGTATAGAACTGATACAAAAGCAGTGTGCACAGGAGCTGTGGTGCACAGCTTGGGGCATGTGTGTCTCTACCAGGAGCACCCAAAACAAGGCTTCCCTGGTGAGGTGACAGAGGCAGCTAAGCCAGTAAACAACGATGACAGTAATCATATGTGTTTGTGGTGTTATGCTTCATCACCTGTCCAGTACCAAGGCTTGTTAAAGGACAAATGACTCTTAATAAAGCATATTCTTTCACCTCATCTCTCTCTCTCTCTCCTCTCTGCCCCTCCTGTCAGTGCTCCTCTGCTCCCCACAGCCCTGCCCCCCACCAGAGGAGGCCAGGTTGCCAGGCCGTGGGGCGGTGGGATTGGCCGGTTCCACACTGAGATTGATTACCCCTCTAATCTTAGGACTGCCAGTGTGTCTCCAGGGCGAAAACTCCGGCATGAATCCCCCCCACCCCCCTCTCCTGCCCCTACTCCCACCCTTTCTCTGTCTCTGCACCTCCTCTCTCCCTCTTCCTCCATCCCCTTCATCCCTCTGTCCCTGTGCTGCCAGAGGCACTGAGGGACGACACTAAGTCACAGCTCCAGACAGGGCCACTCGCTCGCACTGCCTGCCTTGTTCCCCATATGTCATGGCAAATGGGGCTCCCGTGGACTCTGCCACGGACTCGCAGGAAAAAAATGACAAGGAGATGTGGATTGGGGATGAGGGTTGGAGCCGGGATGCAAGAGTCAGGCAATGGAGTAGAGCAGGAAAAAAGCAGCTCAGCTTAGGTTTAAAGATCTTTTAAAATGATATCCTGGGAGTTGTTCACATGTGAGAAAAAACTAAAAAAAAAACAAAAAACGTCTATGCAAAAGGACACTTATTGCTTTCACTTGCTCTTTGGTGTTGATTTGCTCTGTCTCTTGGCTCTATTCACACGTGATTTGTTGAGAGGTGCAGGTGATGACACGACACCCTTCCAGTGTGCTTCATCAAGGCATCAAGGACACAAGATGCATGACAACTTGTAAAGGTGACAATTGTGCTCGGTGATGGTTCGACCTGTCATCCAGATGCTGGTGAAATGAGCTCTCTCTTGGTGACACACCAGCTCTCACTAGATTCAGACAGACTGGGTGGTGACATTAGCTTTCAGAATGTCACTTTGGTGTTCAACTTCTCTCGTAAAGCCTGATTTATTTAGGATGAAAGTGGGGGCAGAATTGAAACCGACTGACAGAACAATTAACGCTGTAGAGAATCTGCCCTTCGTAGTAGCAGTAAAAAGAGAAATGATCACCAGAAACGATCAGAATCTGCAATTAAATATGTTATTTTAACCGTGACAAGACATTAAGATCAAACAGTGAGTACTGTCACATCTGATACCATAAATTTAATGGGTCAGGGACAGTTTGATAATTCACATCTGGCCTCCTTTTTGAGCTGTGGGACAGAAATACATACATTGTATATGTTCTCTGCGCAGTCCATTTGTAAATGCAGACCCACATACTAAAACAGTATCAGTGTTATTTTTACTTGGGTTGTTTGTTACGTAATCCCCTGATTCCAAAACCCACCCATACAACATACATGTGTCATGGACTGGTGGTTCTTGTTGTGACCTCTCCAGTAGGATGCAGGTTGGCAGCTCAAATTACTATAAGATTGAGCACTTGATGTTATTTTCACAGTTGCTGCTGTCATACTTAACAGTCACCGCTTACCAGTTTGATGCGATCAAAATTTCAAGTGCAGAATCTTAGTGCACTTGCAAAATTGTGTGTGGAACAACAGCATCACATTTACACCGTGTAACAGAAAATTGAGTCATGTTTTGGGCCTTGGTTAAAACTTTCAGGTGTAGAAAAGCTGTAAGTTTACAGTTTGAGATTGAAATTCACATATTATTGGATTATTGTATTAGTGAACACCTGTTACTTCCCTAGTGATTTTTATGTTTTAAGTAAACAAACACATTTTCAAGCTGGAACTTTCTGTTTACTAATCCACCTGCACCAAACCTATAGTCTTAACAGACAGAATGAGTAATGCTTAAAAGCTTGCTTCATTTCATACATATGAGTGCATCCCCAAAAGCACATGGAACGGTCCAGACAAGTCTGAAGGCTCTTTGAAGTGCTCGAACAGACTGCCATGGATTGCCCACACACACATACTCACAAAAACACACTTGAGAAAGTCTTTGAGGGCACTGTTTTCTAATTCACCTCTGCACCTGTTTATACCTTCTCCCCATTCTTCCTTTTTTCCATGTCTGAGTGAGTCCGAGTCATAGGGAAAAAAAAAAGGAAAGAAAAACAGCGTGGGTGAATCTGAGCAGAGAAACATCCTCTGGGTCTTTTTCCTTTTTTAAAAGAACTCCTCCAGATCTCATGTTTAATTTATGAAGGAGGGCTCAGGCGTGATACATCCTGGCATGACAGGCAGAGTCCATCTTTGTCTGCGAAATGTGGATCGGACCGGACCAGGGGTGATATGCCAGTCCCCATCAGGGCCTCGGGGAGCCACAGACTGGTCAACAGCTGGGGGCAAAACTAACCCTTTCATTGGAACCACAGCGTGGTTAATTAAACAAGTTCCCCTCGGTCAGAAAGCAGCTGGAGTCGGTTTACTCCATGTGCCAGTCAGTGCCAGGCTGGCTGGAAGGCACACTCCACCACACAAAGGAAGAGGAGATGCGACAGTGTTCCTCAATGACGGAATGTAGGGAACACAGGAAACACATGAAGGGATGTTTGGGACTATTCAGAGATGTAAAGATTCTCAGTTTAAGGAGAGGAGTGGGATGTGCTTGCTTTGGCTCACCCACATCCTACTGTAAGCATCAAATCACAACCCACACCCTTAAACCCAACGCCACAGCTTTATGTGCAAGCACATGATGAACAAATTCAATTTGTTTTATGCTCTGCACATCTGCATACTTACAGTACAGGCAAACATAGCCGCACACACACAAACAAACTCAAACAAGTGAAATCTTGTCAAGCTGAGCACCGAGTAAAGATTAGGCATCCTTGTCCGCCTTCAGAGCCTAAGACGTCGTGGTCAAACCTGGGGCGATTTCACAGCGAAAGAGTGGCACTCGATAGTTAACGGAGGGAGCATGAGAAAAACAAGACATATCTGGAGTGCTAAATCTGTACCGGGGTTGCAGATTGGGGGAGACGCAAGATGGAGAGCAAGAGCGGAAGGGGGGAAGCTGGGTACAAAATAGCCAATTTCATAGTACATATGTGGATTAAGTTCCCTCCTTTGAAAAGGCGCTGGAATGCCCATGTACCAATTACGCCCCTGTGGTACAGGCGGGAGCTGTGGGGCCATGTTTTTGGATGTTCTTGCGCCTGTCTGTGCTCAGGCTTGCCAGATTGTCTGCGGGCAGCGTTTGTGCCTGCTTTGATTTTGTGCCAGTGAGGCCTCGCAGGCTGTTGGCACCCTGACACCTCCCCATCAATAGGCTGGCACTGTGTGGTAGGGGGTATCAAAAATGACCCAATTAGAGGATGGCAATGTGTTCTGACAGCCACTACCTGCTCGGGTGTGTTTAAAACTGCCATCCTTCTTTTTTCATTCTTTTTGGTGTGCACTCTCTACCTCTTTTCTTTCTTACTGTCTCTTTGCCTGCGTTTTCGACTCTCTACTGTGTGCTACTCACAGCGGGTGACAATGGTAGAGATATGCCTGCCTTGACACCCTCTCTTTGTAGGATTCTTTCAGCTGTTTGCTATAAACATCCCGGCACTTTGCGAGTGTACAGATACGAGGGGATTGGTTTTGACTAAGAACACTATGATTAGAGTGCTCAGTGACAGAAACATTATCCACAGAGTTAGCTTGTCAGAGTTCATCTCCATGACTGACAAGTCTCTGGATCTCCCATTCTCTTTTTCTATGTCTCTGTTTTTCTCTGCCGTTCTCCACCCCCCTCAGTATTCTTGATCTGTCTGTCTTTTCCATGTGTAGCTGGAGTTCAGTTGGAATCTCTGCCAGCGTGTGTCAGTGTGAGTCTGTCTGTGTGCAGGATGTCTGCAGGTCCTTAACGTGTCTAAAGATTTAGTTCAACATCAAAAGCCATTAAATGTTTCTTACATTAGAACTAGTTGTTCGTGTTTTATCTTCTCCATCTTGAACTTCCTGCTCCATTATGAAAAGATCATTGTGACCAGAAATGTTGCAAACTCTACTGTCTTTAATTCAACACAAGTCATTAACTCCATCTTGACATTTCGTCATAACGTAAGCAGAAGTCTGGAAGTCAAGGATTTCTAAAACCCCCAAAAATAAAATTAAAAGAAAAAAGTTAGAATATGTAGGAAAATGATTTTACACTCCACTTAAATGCACAGCGTGTAATTTATTTATTTCTTTAAGCATGTAATTTACTTTTCATATAAACATAGTGATTATGTCATGAGGTAGTTTGGAATCATGGGATGTTGTTGTTTTCATCACAGTTGCCAATGAAAATGTATTCAATGTGACTCGAAGCAGAAATCATGTTTACAAACATGGTAATGTATTCAAATTTCATTAACATTACATTTAGTAACATTTGACATTAAATATTAATGCTAATGAAGGGAATATGGCATTTCACTGACTTCAATTTCACCATAGAACATAAGTGTGATATTTGTTAGATATTTCAATGCGTAGTTTTAGACGCTACAGTTTAAAAAAAATGTTCTCTATTATTTGTGGTCATATCTTGAATTACTTTTACTTCCCTCTCATTAGATTTAATGCCTCAGTTGCTCCATCTGAGAGCCGACTGTGAAGGTTTGGCATCTGATACCCTCTGGCATTATACTGGTCGTGAGCTGAGCCCTCACAGGTCTCGACTGGCATGTTAGAGCAAGCTGCCAGGATAGATGGGCAGTTGGCGCCAGGTCCACTACCAGCTGGTGAGGTTCTGTGCCATCAGGCTCATCTGTCAAAAGTGCCACAACTTCTCCTCCTCCTATGGGTGTTTAATGAAAGTGTCACTCTACTGCTTTGACTAAGCTTAAATCAACCATAGAAACCTTGATTAAAATCCAGTTGGAGGAGAAAGTGACCTAGAAACTAAAACAATAGCTGCAGTGAAAAATGTCTTTTTTTTTTTTTTTTCTTAAACGGATGCATTCTTTAAAGCAGGTGTTATTTAACGTGGGCGTTGCAAACCCACATATAGAGGTCGGTTTACAATACAATAACATATAACTTTACTAGAGTAGTAAGCAAGTACATATAACCGTATGTAGGGCCTTCATCACTACATGAAACCACGCTATAAATCTACTATACATCTTCCTCACTTATTACCTGACCTTCCATAGTTTCTTTCTTGAGCTATTAACCTTTTCTGTATTACATATTATCGTGCTCTCCGTAGTGTGTGCATGTGTGTGTGTGTGTGTGCACATGTGTGTATGTGTGCCGGTATGTCTGCTTCCTCTGCTGATTGATTGGATGTGCAGGTTAAGTGATCAAAAAAGCTTTTACGATTATAGGACAAGTCCTTCTCTTCAGGCACCTGTTAAATTGTTTGTTGCCAGGAGAAACACACACTTTATCATGCTACCGTAAATGATTTCTCTGCTCCCTCACCCCGAGCTCCCTTCTTTCATTTTATAGAGGGAATATTTTTGCAGCAGACCTCAGATTTTTAGTGGAAAAAGCAGGGAATGCTAAAAGGGATGTAGTGCTGTTTCAGGACAATAGCTTATCTACGAGTAAGGGGGCCTCGGCTAATTTGTACGACTTGCCACATCCTGCTGCGGCGCAACAGCTGAGTGCTTTCAGAGAAAGAGTGATTTGACTTTGGCCATTATCTTTTGATAGATAAGGGGTCTGTAGGTGCTTTTCCCATCCCTCAGGGTGTGGTTTTGAAGATGGAGGACATGTTTTTACCCACTGACATTGATGCAATACAACCCAGAAGCAAGGGTACTAATGTCTGCGTGGAGTCCACTCAATCCTGTTGCCAAGTGTCCTTTTCTTGCCCCGGCCACAGCCCGCGGAGCCCTATAACCAAAGAGTGTGCCCAGCAACCATGAGTCATTAAGGCCTGTGTTTAGACAGGGCTAGGGGTCATTGTAGTGGAAGGTAATGTATGGTCTCAGAGTGGACTCACAAATCAGAGCAGTCCACTCAAAAGACCCGTTTTTTTCTTCAAAGAATAGACAGAAAAAGAGAACAGAAAAACTGTTGCAAAAGTCCAAGTAAGTGAGTTTGGGTATGTTTCAGTGCTCATTTAACTAGAAATTATGTATTGATTATTCAAAAATATATTTAAATACAGGCAAAATGTTTTGGCAAAATTATCATATTACTCTGATTGCAAGCAAAAACGACTAAAACATGTATTTATCTTGCATAAGCAGAGCAATTTTTGTAGGTATGTTTTGAGTGGCAAGAGTTCACGGCTATTGGGGGAAAAAAAAAGAAAAAAAAAAACCTCACACTTTGCAATTAATTAGCGTAAATCCTTTCAGTGTAGTTTTTACCACATTTAAAAGCCTGAAACTTGACCATTAACCTCCAAATGGATGTGAAACACCACTAGTGTTCCCCTTCCCCTCTCTAAACAATGTGCCACAAAAAGGACTGTAAAATGAAATGATGAGTTTTAAATGTCTTTTTTCAGGCAAACTCAATTAGCAACATGTTTTTTTTCTCCCCTTTTGCAAAGAGCCCTACATTAGCACCAAGGCTAGTTATTATTTCCACCGCGGACATCTTTACAAATCATTTCTCTTTGCCTTTTCCACTGCCATCTCCCATGTGCCACGATGTTCCAAAGTGGGCTCCAATTAGGAAAGCATTAAAATGTTGGTGAAGGATTTAGGTACATTACACCACTCAATGACATTCTACTCACCATTATGTTATTAGTGGAGTGCTATGCGTAAAAAGGGCCTTTAATTGAGAAAGTGTTGTAGAAAATACATTTAAAACAACCGCTGTTAACCTCCCTCCCAGCCCTATGCATTGGCAGCTGTGCTCAATGCGAAAAGCTTCTCATCTCGGCCGATTTGGCTAAAATCCCTCACTCATGACAGGTCTTTATAGGATGGTACCTACAAAAATACAAGTCTGTGCACACATACACTCTCAGATACACATGCCCTCACATATATTCTTTTGTCTGCTCTGGATCTCTTCAGTCACTTTTTTTTTTTTTTAACAAGCCGATAGCGTATCAAGAGAGCGCGTGCATCGCTTTTGTTGTGTAACTCACGAAAAACACCTTTGTCGTCAGACTTACAACCTTGCAATGAAGGTGTTCTTTGTGAAGATTTTGCTAAAATAAAGTTTTTCTGTTCGTAGAGGCCACGGTTTTCAATGATTACATGCTCTTCAGTGACAATGAATCTGTTAGAGTTACAGCTTTAACCTCTAGTCATTGGACAGGGTATAATTGAAAAAAAAAAAAAAAAAAAAAAGTTTCGTATGTAACCCCAGAGAATCAAGCATCGCAAAAAAAACCAAAAAAAAAAAAAAAACCCTCAGTCTTCCTCTAATACGGTGGAGTAACAGATGGAGTTTGGGTTCTGTCCTGTGCTGCATCCACACACCCTATGTGTCATCTGTCATTACATTCAGGTCATTGTTGGAGCTCTGTTGCAGCGTGACTGAGTTAGCCATGGCTTGACAACTGTCTCTATTTTATAGGGAGAATATGCAGAAACCCTCAGCGCTCACAGGGCAGAGCCGCAGTGCCGTTGTTTGCCCTAGTTAAATTTTACAAATTCAGATTCAAGACTTTATCCGTTAATGTCGTATATAATAGGTCACAGTAGCCTTTTTGCTGTGGATGTTTCATATCCAATCCAAACCTAGTACGGATACAAATATAATGTGAGGAATTTGTCCGTCACTGTCATGTATAGTATGATATCTGTA
>JAPTYQ010000009.1:8494054-8504777 GCA_029814465.1 Ostorhinchus cyanosoma
TTCATGCAGAGGTGGACCTTACAGACCCTGGAGACCACATTGGACCTGAGATTGTTGATTCACTGGAACTGTTGCTGCCACTGTCTTGTAATGCGTGTAGAAATGACCAAAAATAGTCACGTGCCCGATCAAAGGTTTTAAGGGTAAAAGTGCAGAGTTCCTGTGTTTCCAGTATAAAGAGCAGTTTTATTATAGAAGCTAAAAGTATTATATGTTCTGTGTGTGTGGTGTAAGATTAATGTAAATATTAAAATTGTAATGCAATGTAGAGGAGACCCCAGGAAGAATAGCAACTGAAACATCAGCTGCTAATGAGGATCTTAATAAATGAAATGACATGAAATGAAAAGTATTTGTGATGTATAGTATGTATGTATGTATAAAATGTATAGTCCAGTCCATATGTCCTAGTTTTGATTGTTTTACGATATTGTCTGAATATCGGAGGACTTGTAGTATTTTGTTTTAATTTGGGAATTTAAATTCTGTCATTTTTCTACAGTTGTTCAAAGGGAACTTTTGGCCTTTTTATGGTTTTTGCCATCCAGTGTTCAGATTCATTCCTTTTCCTAATATGCTTGAGCATGGATCACTGGTCCCTTTAGCTAAAAAGCCCAAACGGACAGAACCCAGGCAGTAATGAAGTGCATCCATGTCTTTTGTGGCCACTGTAAATGAGGTGGGGGTATATTCAGTTGGATGCTCTCAGCAGCATTGACACTTGATCCCACTAAATATCACAATCTTCGCTTTTAATGTAATCTGTAACAGCAGAAAATGTAGCTACTTTATCACCTCAAAGGATCATTTTTGTAGTTTTTATCCATTTAAATAGTAGATAGTTATCACATCAGCAGACCACCTCTCTCCACCTTCATCCATCCATCTGTCCATCCTGTTCTTTGGTTTCCTGCGCTCTTGCAATGGCTGATGGGACAGGTTATTATTGATGTAGTTTAGACTTTTCAAATCCATTTCTTTGGCCTTGCCCCAGACCTGCAGGGTCAGGGCTACCATATAAGCTGCTGATTATATATATATGTTTATGCATAAATCTAACTATAAGCTGGCCTGAAGGTGTGTACAGTTGTTCGTACATGATCTGAATGCAGTTTACATGTGACAGACCTGTATACTATCATGACGTTGAATGGCCTGACAGATGATCACAGTATCAATGATAACATGACTTGTCTGCACCTTTAACATGCAGGTGAATAATGGGATTTCTTTAAAATCTGCACATTTCTGTGAATATTGACCCGCAGTATTGACTGGAAGTCAATGGCCTCCGTCCAATGAAATCTGCTCAGCTTGTGGCTACAAGGAAGTATAAAAAAAAATTATGTAAATGACTGCTTTTTTCCTGTGTGAGGTAGATTGCAGTTGGAACACAACAAAGATAGCACAAATCAAGGTAAAGATACAACTTGTGTAAGTCTGTGCAGATGCCCTCTTTAAAAAAAAAAATCATTACAATTATTTTTGATTCTTTCTACCTCCAGCCAGCTATAATTATGACAAAACTGACTCTCATAATACTTCACACCTTCCCACGCTGATGGTTCCACCAGTGGCTAGAACCATTTTTTCCCTTTGTGTGTATTTGTGTGCATGTGTGTGCAGCGCTGCCTTTCACTTCTGGTTAGGGGGCTAACACCTCTTTCAGGTTAAATCTTTTTTTTCCACCTCAAAAAAGCAGCATTTTGTGTTCACCCCTACCTCCCTCCTTTCCTTGCCTTTCCCCACTCATCTGTCAATGAAAGACACAGTTTTGCCACAAGGCATTGTGTGTTTAGCGGTGGTGCCAGCAACTGCCATTTGGGTGCAGAGAGGCAAGGGGATCCACCCCCTTTGAACTGCTGCCAAGCCAGCCAGCTTGCACCTTCTTTAATAACTTCCCCCGAAGGCACTTCCTTCTTTTTCTCTTCGTCTCCCTCCTCTCTCTGTTCTCTTTTCCCCTTTCTCTCATTCACTCCCACCCTCCTGCTACTTCTTCTTCTTCCTTTTTTTTTTTTTTTTTTAAATTACTTCAGTTTTCACGGCTAAATCTGTGATGCTGATAAGAAAGGTAAGACTGCTTTTAACTGACAGCCTGATGTCAAATCTCAGGGGAAAACACACACCCATCCACACATGCACAAATCAGAAGAGGGTTAAGAGCATAGTGTGGACTATTTAAAAATCTACTTAACATGTCAATTTCTTCTTTTGTTAATGGTTTAAAATTGTCAATACTTTTTTTTTTTTCAATCAAGTCTTAAAAGTCTTGGCTAATATGACGTGCCTTATCCTGAAAGCATTTACATCACTCTTGTTGTTATTCAGGGTCGTATGAGTGGTTCCATCTAATATCTGTCCAGTCTGTCCATAAGTCCTTGACTTCAAAGGGTAACTTTTAACCTTCACGAACAAATGTACATATTTAATTTCTGTTTTATTTCTAAAGTGTGCAGCAGAATGTTGTGTGCCTTAAAAGTGAGCATGTTCTCTGACTTCCTTGATGACTTATCACTATCACTTTGATTTTTCCTTGAAAGTCCTTATGCTCTCTTCAAGTTCTTCAATGGCATCATACCTTATTTACTAACCTTAACATTTCACATTACTCACAGCTCTTACCTGAAAATTACATGACATTATATGTAGAAAAATACATTAGTCTGTAAAAAACGAGCTCTACATTAGTAATGTTACATAGATTTTCATTTGAAATTGTGGTGAAAACAACAGCTTCCATGATTCATCCCTACTTCACAATGCAATGCACATTTACATCTTTTATTGTTTTTGATTATGAGACACCTAGCGGCAGAAAATACAGGCTGTACATTAAACATTTGTGAACTCGTATTAAAGCTCGCACTGTCACCTTGTGTTCATAAAAAGACCTTTAGATGGAGGCATGCTTGTGCCCTTGAGTTCTAAACAGTCCTGATTTTGCACATCACTACCTCTATCACATATACAAAACTAACAGGAAAAAAAAAAACAGCTCAAAAATGGCATCTTGATTTCTGCCCTGCCTTCCTGTTGTTCTTTGTGTTTCGTGGCCATCCTTTCAGGACAGGACAGGGTTAACACACATGATAAAGGCACTGTGTGAACTCCTAATCTGTCAGTTCCACTGTACAACACCATGGCTCCGGGACAGACAAGCTAGAATGGAGAGGTAAAGAGAAAAAAGGCAGAGAGACCTGGCTAAAAGCTCAGTGGGCAATAGGTGTCATATTAAGGGTGTGTAATACACTATGTCACCTCAATGGCGTATGGCCCATTAAGGCTATAACCTCGTACACCGTGGCGTTTATTTTGTCACTAGGGATTATTTGGAACAAACGGGCTGGCTGGAGAATGTGTTGTTTGTGTATACTGTTTGTGAACGCTGAAAAATTTATTATTTGTGTACAGTGGGTGTGCTCTGATTTATATTATCTTTCCCTCTTTAAATCCACGGCCACCTTGTGCATATGGTGCACACTTTGCACGGCGTGTCAGTGGTGGTGTATTAAAGGGGTGAAAATGAGAATGTAAATACAAGCATGAGATCACCCCCCCCACACACACACACACACACACACACACACACACACACACACCACCACCACCACCACCACAATCACCTTTTTCTTCATAGTCGTTCTCCTCCTTCTCTGTGAGGGCGAGCCAGCTAGGGGGTGACCTTGCCCAGTGTAATTAAAGTGAAACACCTTGACTTGTCACCATTGCCTGAGACAGCTTAAATCTCCCTAATGTAAATGGAGGCTGCCGCTGACGTGCAGCTAGGCATGGCCGCGGAGAAGATACAAGCACTGGTGATCCATCTCTGTACTAGTGCACACATGCACGCACATACACACTCTATATATTCCTTCTTTTCCCCAATCTCTCTCTTTCTCTCTCTCTCTCTCTCTCTCTCTCTCTCTCCTTCACTCTCTTTCTCTCCCCACACACACAAATGTACACAATCTTTCCTTCCTTCTCTGTCTTTCATGAACACACTCATTCCTCTCTCCTTAGCACCCATCCTCACCCCCCCTCTAACTCCTCTTGCTGTCCCCCCACCTTTATTTATTTTACACCCAAGACAGCACAGTGCTTACAGCCACATCAGCTGCAGCAGTGCCTCATGGGTAGCTCAGGTGTAGAGACAAAAGAAGGTAGGAAAAAAATGTAGTAATTGGTCAAATAACCAAATTATTAATGGGATCATTAGCTTCATCAGGGTGTGAATATATTGTATTATCACATGCTATTGATGCTGTGGCACCATATATTGATATTATTATTAAAAAATTGCAGCATCACAGACAGGTTGAAGAGTAAGTTTAAGTTAAAGTGTGTGCGTCTGTGTGTGTTGAGCAGCATTAAGCTTAAAAGAGATTCTGTCAAACTAACAATGCATTGAGTCAACATGTTATAACACTACTGAACTGTGAGTTCTCAGCACTAAAACACATTATGTAATAGGTATTTCTTATATTTGTCTGTATCATGAATATTTTAGCCAAATTTACTGTGTAAATTATCAATAGTGAGAATTCCTGACTGCTCCCCAGCTTGTATGTATTGTATTTGTATCTAGGGCATCAGATCAGATTGATCGATTCTGTTTTCTGGCTGAGGGCACACATAGCTCATATCTGCTGCAGTACTCCTCAGGAGTAAAGGGCTCGTAGGGGTACAAAGGGAGCAATTAGCAGTGAAATTCTGTTGACTTTGCCCTTCAGTTAAAGCTCTGTAATACAAACGTCTTGTTGACCCTTCTGTGCTGGCCTTCATTACAAGTCATGGCAACACATTGCTGAAAGACAGCCTACTAAATTCCAGGCTCATTTGCAGTTTGGGGAACCGGGGACTGGCTGAAATGACAACAGAAGCAGGACCAGGGGTTCCTGCCAAAAAATCACCCAGTCTGAATGCCACAATGGCATGTGAAAGAATGCTATATGCCCCCTGTGCCAACTTTACCAGTTGCCGGTGCCCTGTGCCAGCACCCCCCCTATCCTCCTCCTGTGCCCTGCCGGGGCAGTGGGCACTGTGACAGGAGCCAGACGCCCATCATGTGTCTGCACCAGGCAGTCTGCCCTCTTGCCCTGATCCCTGGGGCAGCATGGGTACTGTCCTGTACTCTTCCCAGGAAGATGCCAAGGATTGTGGGTCCTGCCAGGCAGCACACACCGACGTACACACATTGACACACACATACTCTGATGGGCTTTCAGAAGGCCCTGTGGTTGTGCAACAGTGCCAACAGAGCAGGGAATTATCCTGGCGTACACTGCTGTTTCACTGTTCTCTCTCCTTGTAGTAACACCTCTGATGTGGGCGTTCGCTCTCTGATTGAGTCTTTGTCAGACTGCTTTATCATTGTGTTTTTACATCATACAAAATGGTAAAATTATACATTTAGATATCAACCATGAGATCAATGTAGGTGCAACATATAGATTGGACAATAGTAGTTCATTCACAAAAGCAAACCTGTGTTTTCCTCCTCACACTTGAACACCATTTACCAGTCTGTGTATTGCAGCATCATAGATGAGTACAGGCTTAGACAGCAAGGTAACTGAGAGAGACAACAAACAAGCATACAGCTATTGTGATGGACAGCTTCCACTGTGAGGTTCAGTATGTCAATGTGTTCAACGTGTGATGTAGCAACTGCTCCAGCCGTGGGGGTCTGCGGGAAAAAAAAATGAGAGAGCAAGTAACGGAGAACGCATGGGAGAGGGAACAAGAGAAAGAGAGAATGAGCAATGAGCTCAGGTGGGTCCGACATCTGCATTCACTTCCTGTCTTTTTCTGAAGAGAGGAAGGAGGAGGGAGAGGAGGAAAAGGAGGGGTAAAGAGGGGGACGCGTAGAAAACAAGTGTGAGATGAAGGCCTTTCTGGAGGCTACAAAGGAGCTGTACACTGGAAAAGGGCTGGGGAGTCCTCAATGGGACTGAAGAACACACAGACAAAACTTGGGAAGGAAGAAGGCATGTCTTACAATGGCACCGGGCCCCATGCTTAGTTCAAAGAGCCAGTCAGAAATACAGAAAGAGGAATAGAGTGAAAGATAGAATGGAAATGATGGACCTGCTGGGAAGTATAGTAGTCGCACCAATAGGGGGGAGACTGGTATATGTGCTGGGCAAAAGGCCACCAAGTTTTCTCAGCTATTCATTTGAAAACAAACTGTGCAGTGCAGGCAGATGCAGTCAAACGGCATCTGGGTGTGGAGTGGATTTTGTCTTAGTCCTCCAAAAGAAAGAAAAAAAAGGGTGGCGCTCCTTTGCTCCATGTGTGGCCCAATGCTAAAAGTCAGGCTGAAGAGGCGGAGGGAAAAGGGAAAGGGAATAAGGGAAACAAACACACATACACACAAATGAGACTGAGTATTGAGGCAGTTGTAGCGGAGTATACCTTAACTGTAATAATGCACTTTCTTTACAGCTACATTTTCACTGAAAGTGTTTGTATTTTAACTTCAATATTTGATTGTAATATAAATGTATTCATAAACACTTTTCGCAAACTGCTTAACAAGATCAATTGTGCAGCCTAAGAAGTGAAATTAAAAAGCAGTATTGAATAAAACAGGTAGTACCGGGCACAACAAACCCCGCCCCTTGTGAAGATTTGACCTGATTTGCCCTATCTCTTATCATTGCCAAAACACATTTTTGGTGACCTTGACCTTGATCTTTTACCTACATTCACCAAAATTTAATGTGATCTATTCTGGACCACCTCACACCTTTCCTGAAAATTTCATGGAGATTGGTCCAGTACTTTTTGCGTGAAGTTGCTGACAAACAAACAGAAAAACAAACAAAAAAAAACCTGAACCAAAAACAATACCCTCACAAATGCTCAGTAGATAAAGGTGGAATTAAACCTACACAATAATAAATGCATGAACAGCTGTCCTGTTCCATACAGAAAGGCACCACTTTGTGATAAAGTAAAGAGAACGTCAGGAATTAGATGTAAAAGCATTTTATAAAACGGCCTTTTCTGTGATTTTAGACAATGTCATTGGAGGAGGGAGGGAGGGGGTTTGGTCTGAGGTCAGAGTAGATAATTACGGTGGGAAAACCTCATCAAAAGCCAATAGGCCACACTGCTACAGAATCACATCAACAATCCAAAAATACTCAGCGCAAAAAGTACAACAGTGTTGCACAAGTAACATTCATCCATATGCATCGTATCCACGGCTGTCAGCATGTCAGTGGAACAATGCCAGCATCACATTTACTGTAGGAAGTGAATAAACCTTTCACAAAGCCTGTCTTGGTGCGAGATATTTTTCAGTGAAATTTGAACAAAAAGTAATGGGACTGGTTTGGTTCTTTAAAAAAAAAAAAAAAAAAAAAGTAGTGGGGACATATCTGTAGCATCCCTAGTGTTGGTGATACCTGCATACAATTGACCCCCTGTTCCATTTGGGATGTAATTACATTAAAGTTCCGATTAAAAAAATAAATAAATAAAAATGACTGAACGCTGTACTGTACGGCATTTAACATTTAGCCGTGTATTGTGGACACAGCACACAAAGGGAGAAAGCGAGTGACAGTGAGCTGTTTGTATGTCCTTGGGATGCCAGTGTCATTGTCAAGGCTTATCAGAATCTAGGAGCAAGAATGAGCACCGCGAGGGAGAAAAAGGGGGAGAAAATGGGGGACAAAAAAAATGCACAAGGCTTTAATAAAACTTTATCTGGAGTTACCTCAGCCCTGTCTCTTTCCTCCAACCCCACCCTTTTCCTCTGCAACCCTGTGACACCCGCGCTCTAATATTTAAAGAGCTCTGTGTGCACGGCTGCGGGAATCACGTTTAACTTCACCAATTTCTTATTGCCTGTCAGTCTCTCTAATTTGATCCGGCGTTGGACAGTTACCGTTTTGGACAGCAGAGTCACGGCACATATTGCTAGGAAGACTGGCAGCTAATAAAAGTCAGCTTGGTATTTACTCCCCTTTTCCTTTTATTTATAATATATCTCAATATTGTTATTATGAATATATATGCATTTAAGCCTCACCTATCTCTCTTGGTGGCCTCTCGGTTAATAATATGTTATTGATTTCCATACCGGACTGGTTATATATCTGTTTTAATTTCAAGGCCTTATCGCTCCCTCAGCGATTCATGTGAACCCTTTCTTTATTTCTTTTTTCTTTTTTTCCTACAGGCATTATTATTAGGTCTGTGTAGGAGTGTAGGTAACATATTTTTTTAGTCTGACTTCTTACCTTATATGAGATGGGGACAGTCATTACACACACCACGTTCCTCAAGCCCGCTTTCATCTTTTCTTTGATACATTTGATCAAGGAAGATAGGGTCAGGTGGTGTTCCTAAATTTAGAGGGTATCCAGTCAGAACACAGGTGTCAAACATGCGGCAAGTGGGCCAAAACCAGCCCGCCAAAGGGTCTAATAAGGCCCATGGGATGAATTAGAGAAATGGGAAAATTTCACTTAAAGGAGTGATATTTTGTGGTTTTAAAATGGAATTTTTCATTTTAAAACATTTCCCTGTGTTCTACATAAACTATAAATGCTCTGCTTGGGTCTGAATTCTTCATTAATTTAACTCCACAGGTCCATCTTTAACTCTATTTCTGAGTAATGACACCAGAAAGGTCGTTTTGAGCGCTGGCCCTTTAAATGCACAAGCTACTTCATGCCCCGCCCCCTCCAGGTTTTTGATGTGCTGCTCTTTCATTAATGCAACCAACAGCTGAACATTTTAGGTAATCTGCTTAAAGTTTGGACATATTTTCGGTTTTTACTACAAACGCTGCTGCTGATAAACTATTATGTTGTACTCGGGGAAAAGTTCGTTGGAAGTCTTGACCTTATATGTGCAAATATTGCGACGTAATAAACATATAAACATAACAAATTAAGCAGGAATTAAAACAGGTTGTAGAAATCCACTGGATTTTTGCCAAAATTTGAATAAAGGTAGCTTTGTAGCACTTGGAGGGTTCAAATTCAAACTATGTGAACTATTAGGAACCAAATACACAAATAAATACGAAAGACGAATAAAAGTGGGTTTAGCAAAATATGAGCCCTTTAAGATATTAAAAATCATTATAGTTCAGGAACCAAAGTCAGCCCAATTCAGTTTCAAATGGGTTAGATTAGTAAAATATTACCATAATAACTTGTAAATAATGACACCTTCAAATTTGTCTTTTTGTTTTAACGTCAAACAAAAGTAAACTCACATGAAAATATTAACATTTACAAATTTTCCTTTCACAAAAAAATGAAGTGAATAACCTGAACAAATATGAACATCAAAGTGTAATTTTACTAATATTCTGCCTGTTACTAAATGTTTTATGTATTTGTAGATCCACTATGATCTGTAAGTTGTAATGTACATGTGTAAATGAAAAATATTGTTAAAATTGCACTTCTTTTTCTTAATCAATTTTAGTTTATTCATGTTATTCACAGTTTGTTAAAGGATAGTTTGTAGATGTAAATATTTCCTTGATGTAATTTTACTTTTTTCCCTCTAAAACACGGTAAACACTTTGGAGTTTTTAAAAAAAATATAATTATTATTATTCACTGAAATAAAATCCTGACTTTGGTGTAAATTGCCAAAGTCATTAATAGTTCATCCAGATTCCAGTCTTGATTCCTTGGCTCATTCATGTATACAGAAGACATCAGGGACACATGGTTTTCGTATAACGCTGAATGGTTTAGCCGACTCTCTTGGACAGTCAGACCTCCGAGGGCACCGCCTCGCCCTCCATCCCCTCGGCCCATCTCCTACCAGCAGAATGATAAAGGGATGGAGATGAAGGAGCAGGAGGAGGAAGACGAGGAGGGTTTGGCTAGAAGAAGGAATAAGCAGTGCATGTATATATGCGAAATATATGCGCCATCAGCAGAAAAGGGCCTGAGTCAGCCGTTTGCCAGGCCTTGCCGCATGCTAAAACACATAGAGGCAAAGCCCATTAAAAATGAATGCCATGCGATAATCACATTCGCACTTAAAATTTAATGTTAGTACGTGGCGGCTGACAAAAAGAAGGCTGCATAGGGCGCCATGATTATGACCATGTCTCCTGTACTTCCTGCTTCGAGGTGACGCCTTCACGTGGCCTCAGGAAGTGTTTTCTGTGTTTTTGGGATGGCCGTGTCTGATTGTGACAATTAGCTTAACGGACTATATGAACCAACTGACCTCATCATAACAGAGTCGGTCAAAAGCAGTATTTTTAATAATATGTAGGGGATATTAAACTTACATCCTCCTCATTTTCAAACTTTTTTGTGAAGTATAACTAGTTTTCAGAGCTCATACAGTAGGAATATTACACTAATCTATTTAAACTTACCAGTATAATGTTAAAAAGTTTACTCCAGTATTGTGATTACCTCTAGTTAGAGCTGCTTGATTCTTTTGGAAAAGCTGAATTGTGTTTAACTCATAAAGACCCAAACTTCTACTTCAAAAGCATCTACTGACCTAAAATGTTTAATACCTGTTGATCCACTAATCCTATCATCAATACATGTAAATAATTAGCGTAAAATACAGTTTGTCGTCTTTTCATGGTCATCAGATACACTGCAAAAATCCAAATCTTACCAAGTGTATTTTTCTCATTTCATGTCAAAATATCTCATCACACTTAAAATAAGACATAATCACCTAAAGAGGAACTTTTCAGTGAGATATAAGAACTTAT
>JAPTYQ010000009.1:8514008-8524525 GCA_029814465.1 Ostorhinchus cyanosoma
GCAGCATCTGAAACCGACCACAGTGAACATTTGACAGATAAACAGAACCACAGTGTTTCAGTTTCACACTCACAGTTCGTCATGTCTTTTATGTATTATGATATATTTTTTTTATTAGCAAGTTTTTTTTTTATTTCCTTTTTTTTTTTATCAATGACTAGAAATTTCAGACAACCCCATTTGAATTCCAGGTGACCCCAAGGTTGAAAAATACTGAATGAACTGATCAAGAAAATGTTTTTACAAGACAAATTTGCTCAGTCCATGTGAGTCTCAACTGAACAATAAAACAGCTTCGGTTTGACCCATCAGAAAATGAATGAGATTTGGCAGAAACTGAAGGACAGATGGTAATATTTCTATTTCTTTATAAATCCCATGACTAGGAATTGTATCAAAAAACAACAAAAAAACCAAAACAAAACACTAAAAGTAAAATTCTCCTCCAACCTGGAGATGGGGAGGCTTAAAAAGAGGAACAGAAAATGGCAAATTGAGCTTTATTTACCCAAAGAATGTACATTTGTTTTTACATAATTATTTAGTTATTTATTTTAAGTACATTATCGTCAGTACAACTAGATCATGTGACTTTGTTTACAGCTGATAAAACATATTTTAATTTTTAGTACCACTTTAAGGACTTTGCAAATAAAGGCTGCATCAGTGTCAAGCCAGCCAACATGTCAAATTCCCTGTAGAATGGATTTTAGAAAGTAGAGCAACAGCTCTACTAGCTCATAAATAAGGTCTAATGAAGAGCCGAGTTTCTATCAGCTGTTCTTCTACTGAATTACCATCTGGATAGTTAATGTTTTCTCTGCTTATTAGAGGTGACACAACATCCTAAACCACAGAACGACTGCAGCAATAAACAGTGGAAGTTCTTCAGAAATACTAGAAATGTAGCTGCAGTAAGTAACTTACAACCCTCATTCACACTTGAAGACGATATATGTTAATTAAATCCAATTAGAAAAACCCTGAAAAGCCAGCAGATGCATAGAGTCATCGCTGGCGAAATGACAGGTTTTTTCAATGTCTCAGACTGATGTTTTCAACCTGTTTCTGTGATCGGAGCTTGTCCTTAGTATTTAAGGATAAACTAACCACCAAATGACAGATTATGCTAAAACATTAGTGACACCAATTTACAGAAAGGAAGAAATGTATGGTTCCGTACGTAGTTGAACCAGAGGAGGTGTGCAGTCTCTGTGTCTCCAATAGTTTTTTCATTAACAAAAAAGCTGGGATTTAAATTAAAAGCAGAAAAAGAAAAGTGGAGAATTGAGGTACTTTAATCAAGCTAAATAAGAACGGGAGCTATTAGGAAACGGCTGTGATATGGATACTGTTGACTTCGAAACCTGCTCACACATAAATACATGCATGTGAGCTATCTCTTACATGCACACAGGTACACCCGTACCCTGAATATGTCTCAAAAGTACTTGGGTGAAAGTAAAGAGCACCCTGGGGAGATTTGAGCTCCTATTTGTTGGCTTTGTGGTTCAACTGCACAACATAGAAAAAAAAAAAAAAGATCCAAAAAAAAAAAAAACTAGTGGTTAGGTGGTGGAATGTTTGTGTGTGTTTGACTGTGTGTATGTCCGTGAGAGACCACGAGACAGAAAGAGACAGGCGGAGGTGGAGCGCGTGAGTGTAGAGGGGGGTCCCATATAATGGAGAGGCTCCACCTGTTTACACTTCTTTGCCCCTAGCATTCTTGAGCGGGCCCCTTTTAGAGGGCCCTCATCCCCGACAGCCAGCTAACTGCTCTTGGGGAGCCCTCCGCAGGGACCACAAAAACAGCTGAAGCCTCGAAGGGCTTCCTGAAAGGGAGAGCGGAGTGTGTGTGCGTGTGTGTATATGTGTGTGTGTGTGTGTGTGGAAAAAGAGAGAGAGAGCGAGGGCATGACGAATAGGCAAGATAGAGCAAGAATAATAGCAATAAAACTAAATAGAGAAAGCAAGCAAACAGACAGAGACAACTTAAAAGAGTGTATCACTAGTGAACCACTTCCAAACAAGCCTTTCTAATGAGGTCTGCCATTAATACAGAAAAAAAAAAAAAAAAAGGACGGGGAGAAAAGCAGAGAGCAGGGGCAATGAATTGGGGGGAATGTGTGCGAATGCTGTGTGTGTGTATATATGTGTGTGTGTGTGTGTGTGTGTGTGTACTGAATCACTTTATCTTTCTTTTTAGGCGACTGTACAATGACCTCTGTTTGGGATGAAGACGGTAGCGAGGCTGAGGATGGGGATGAAGAGAAGGAGGAGGAGGCGGCGGAAGGGGGTGTTTGGGCAGTGGGAGGCTAACAGGCTAGACACCAGGCCTTTGTGTGCAAATTTCCCAGCAGCGCCTTACCAGTTAATTAAGGAGGTCAGTGAAAGAGTGGAGAAAGAGAGAGAGAGAGAGAGAGAGAGGGGCAGAGATGGAGAGAGAGAGAGAGAGCTGGAGGTGGGGGTCGGCCCTAACGAGCTGTCCGCAGCACATGAATGAGGGGTTTGTCCTAAACTAAGCAGCAAGAGGCCAAACAATGTCAGCAGCAATTAGCAACCAGTGGTGGGCAGCCAAGGGCCTGTTGACTGAGCAAGCAAAAGATGTAAGAGGTAAAAAAAAACATAAACAAAAAAAAAAACCCACACAGACACACGTACAGTTACAAACATCCAACAATAAATAGGTAGTTGGTAGGTAGGTAGAAGGAAAGTAGGAAGCAGACGGCAGCGGAAAGCAGTACAATACGGAGAGGCAGGTCATGTTGCCTTCACCTCTGCACAGAACAAGGCCTTGACCCCACCGGCTCCAAGTGCTTTGAATCCACAATACTGGTAGAAGGGTAACAAAGGCCATAGGTGTAGCAGTGTGATCTGTATGCTCAAGTTACAATCTGATACGGTAGATAGAAGCTCTGAGGATACACACAGAGAAGCTCAAGCAAAAATAATAAAAAAAAAAAAAAAAAAAATTAAAAAAACGCACTTTTATTCTCGTCTCATGCAAGATTTGGCGAAAAACCAAATTATGGCTGTTGTAATTGGCTTATTAAAAGTGTGCTGAAATCTCTCTTTCCGGACAAGTCACTCCAGTCAGTTCTCAAACGGGTCCTGTTTTTGGCTCTTACCATTCTCTCCTCTCTTCATTTGTTACCATTCTTGGCACAATAATGGAGACTCCTAGTCTTTGTTTCATTCTAATCTTAGGAGGTGAAGTGGCCCTCTTGTACCTCAGGCTCTAATCGCTGGCAGAGACAGTGTTCTCTAGTGGTGCTGGACTGCGATGAAAACCCGACATTCACACAAAGAGAAAGAAAACTGCTGCGTTCAGGGCTTTGTGTGCAAATATAAAAGCGCACAAAAGCGGGAGCCTGAGATAGTGTCAGAGTTAGAATGTTTTCACTCTCCAGTTCTAGATATGGATTATATTTTTTTTAATATGGCTGTTATTTGTTGGCCACTTGTTGGGATGGGAGGCTGTGAGAAAGTGGAGCCTGGTATCTGTTGGATATCAAGGAGGAGGTTGGGGTGGTGTGAAAAGGCGACAGAGTTCACTGGCTGGTGGAGGAGTTGGTCACAAGAGGGCATGAGAAATGTGTCACTTTCACTTAATTGCTTATTTTCCTTCGTGAAATTGCCAAACAGGGTTCTCCAGGTGCTCTCAGTCTTTCAACCGTACATGTAGATTTTTGTTCCAGGTATTCAAAACCTACAGTAAGTGGATTATTGTCTTCACCAAGAGTATTGTGTTTGTAAATTTGCAATGCAGGCACCGATACTTTCAATTACATCGTCTCTAATAGCAATTCAGTCCAAACAAACAAACAGTATACACTCCGTTCTGTATGTTTTTACATTAGAAATATTGTCCATTGGGATTTCATCGAAACTGTTTCAAATCTTCATTGTTTTAGCTGCAGTTTCACTCATACAATTTTACACAATAAAGACTAAAAACGTTTTTCACCATAGCGTCATGACATCAACAAATAAAAATAGAGAGATAGACTAAATGGTTTAACTCATTAATCAGCACCAATAGGATATTTATATGTAAATGATCAGTATTGACAGAAGTCAGGTGATAGTGTCCGATGGCAAACATTAGTCATCTCAACTGGAATCACTATGAGGGAGAAGGTTTGTTGAAAAATAAAAATTGCTCCCGCCTAGATGTTTAATAGTTCATTTGATGTTCAGCTCCAGATTTATTGATTAATCACCTCGACTGCGACGTTTAGTGTAACAGTTATCCAGTTTCTGACATATTAGCTGATTTATCGACTATGGGCTTTTGCACCTCCAAACTATTTTTATTATGTCAGCCTTCACAAATCTAATTCGATATAAAAGCCGTGGATATATGTGTGCATTGACTGTAGCTTCATTGCTTCACACAGTTTATAGTGTTTTTTTTTTTTTACTTTCTTAAAAGTAATTAGTCAAATTTAACCTGTATGCTTTTTCATATGATGACTGTGAGTAATCCTTATGTGACACTGATTTTTTTGCAGACCGACACGGCAAAATATGTCAGAAGTGATCTTTTATGTAATTATAAGACAGTGGTAAGACACATTGGACTAGTAGGTATTAGGTATTTAGGAAATTGGGATTAAAATATTTATGTGCTGTTAGATAAAATAACCAAATGATCACTAGCATCATTAGGTACCGATGCAAGTATGTTTAACCCATAAAGACCCAAACATTCACCAGCGACCAAAAGCATCTGATGTAAACTGTCTAATCCCTGTTGATCCACTAATCATATCAATTCATGTAAATAATTGTTGTAAAATGCATTTTATCGTCTTTCCACCGTCATCAGATATGACCCATTTGGACATTCAGAGGCTCCGCAGTGAACGTGGAAACACTGTCATCTTCGACAACATTGATTCACCAGTAAAACCCATAGAGTTGGATAAATAATAGTGGTTATTTTATGTTCAGATTTGACTGAAAAAGGCACTTTTTCTTCAGTTTTCTACCTCAAGTTTAATCTGAGCTTTATAAACATCTATATGATCAGTCCTTTAAAGATTGACAAATACCTGATTTTCACAGAAAAATGCAAAATACAGAAAAATACTTACAAAAAAAAGTTAAATATAGAGAAAAAAATCATTTGGGAACTACCACAAAAGTAGCACTGGGTCTTTATGGGTTAATGCTTATTGACTCATAAGAGACATTTTTTGATACTCGATAGTATTTAAGTCATTGCATAGAAGTAACAAAATTCCAACATCCAGCCCTAATCTACATGCATTTACACTCCTCATTTGCACTAATTGTCCAACTCTCTTTCTAAATCATCTGTGTGTGCTGATAGATATTGCTCAAAACCAGCAGATAAAACAATCTCCAATCCATTCAATCAACTCACAAATAAATCCATTCATATTCTCGCTTCAGTCCAGTCTCCAGCGCTCGCTCGAAGGGGAGAGAGATTCATTGAGATAAGTCCCTCCTGTCCTTCAGAGCAATCCATAATGCTGCTCAACCAGTAATCAGGGTATATAGGGGCTGGGTGATCAGTGACAAAAGCTAGGCAGAGAGACATCAAACTGGTGGAGGATCGTTGGGAGAGGGAGGGAGCGGGGGGCTGGCAGGAAGAGCATGGTGGCGGCGGTGGCGGTGGTGCAGGAGGAGTAATCACAATCCCATCCAGCCCCAGTCTCCAGAAATTGCCATGCAGATTTAAAGCCTATAAAGAAGGATCCTTGGACTGTTTCTTCTCCCCACTGCCGCTCCACACGACACCTTGCTGCCTCTCTCGCTGCCTCTCTCCACGGTGCTAATTGGAGGCAGGTAGCCCCCAGATGCGGGGCCCAGGTTACTGTAACCTTGGTGGTGAGATCGGCTGCTCGCCTTCATGCGGCTGGCTATTCATCAAAATGGAGGTGAGGGGGGTGCTGGCGTGGGTGTTGGTGGTAGAGGGGCAGAATATGCAGCAGGGGGAAATGAGCGTCCAAGACAGCTTCCCAAAAGGGTAACAAATCACCCTCCCTGCCCTAATCCGCCAAGGGGGAACTTGATGGACCAGTGGTCACAATATGGGGCTGCAGAGGTACATGGGTATGACAAATCAAATATGTGGGCTCATCTGGGATTTTAAAATTAGCTGATAATACACTCTTGGAATATATTATGTAGCACCATGATGTGCAGTGGACTCTATCAGTCCCCAATCTTTGTTTTGCTGTATTAATTTGGCTCAGACTGTACATAAATATTACAAGATAAACCTGCTGCGGTAAATGCAAATTGTCATGCAAGGCTGCACAGCGGAGTCTTATCAGCAATATCCCGCTGATCGATCAGCGTGGTTGCATTATCAATCATCCATCATCGCATTGATATCTCTACAATACCTATAATCTCACCTGATCAGAATCATTGATCAATAGTGTAGTAGGATTGATCTTCCTCGCCAGTCGGATTGGCAGACAGTGACACGAGAATGTTTCAGAGATGTAAAACATTTGCAAATGAGCAGCGGCGTAGACCATAACATCTCTCATACTAAAAATACCAGAAGAATTTAAATACATGCTGCAAAAATAGAAGCCGAGCTGCATGTGTGGAATATATCTTTTCTAAATTTGAAGCAAAGGGAATCCCATTTCTGCTACAAGGAAATATTTCAAGTGGTATATTACAACGTAATTACCCCTGATCTTGCATTTGTGATGACGGGCTTCCTCCCCGTTGGAGAATACTGAGCTAGTGGCTTGTATTCAGCAGGGAAAACAGGCAGCCAGGCACAGTACCACTCAGAATCTGCTCTGTATAGGACCTTAATCATCCTGGCTCAGTGTGCATGTGCATATAGGGAGATTTGTGTGTGAGCAGGTTTAGTGTGCTCCTGCATGCATGTCTTTGCAGTGGGGTGTTTTCCAATAAGTGTGTATATTTTTGTGCCTCTGTGTAAGTGTGTTTTCACCACTGTGTGCGTATATGTGTATGACACAGTGAGAGAAAGAGAGGGAGAGAGAGAGATTGAGAGAGAAAGCTCGTCCCTCCAATTCCCCGGTGAAGCCCTCTACACCAATTTCCAGCCATGGGCAATCACTCACTCAGCATACACATCTACATAGAGGCTGATGAGATCCTCCGTGGGCTTTACCATGTGACTGGAGCTCGTCATCTACTGTATGTGCCTCCCCTTTGCGCTCCTATTCCAATACTACAGTCACTGGAGGAGGAAGAAGAAGAAGAAGAAGAGGGGGGGGGCAGGTACGGATGATCTACATACACTTATGATACATAGGTAATCTCCGAGGGGCAAATCAGAGATATTCCTTGCTGTGTTTCCCTTTGAATTCGAGAAGAATCCGTCATTTTTGCATGCCCATTATTGGTAGAGGTGATATGTCTTCCAGTTTTAGATGTCCTTGCACCTGGATCGGGTTACTTAAGTATATCACGCTAAGCACTGACTGATATGGATGGATGTGGGTTGTACACCCGAGTAGATAGATTAGAACCTAAAAGAATGTCCACCCTCAAGCTGTGATGTTAACATGGGGCAGTGTATGCTGAGAGTTCATTAGTGTAATTGCCAGAATATTACCCATTGGCATGGTCATAATATATAGAATATTAATACTATAAATCTCCATTCATCTCGCATTCAGCAGGGCAACAGTATGACCAACATCATTGCATATTAATGTATAAAATGAACTTTTTCAGGAAAGGCACTAAAACTGTTGTCTCCTCCATCACCCGTCGAATCCTTTTCTTCACTGACAGACGTTTATAACCACATCTGTTTTACCGTGCATTGTACTGTGCTCTAGCTGCTTTTGTCTCCAGGGAAAAACAGTGTTTTGATGGACCAAGAGAGGGAATTTCCTCAAGAGTTGCACAACAGGGCACCCCACCCACCTCCCCTCTCTAACAAACCAGCCCTCTCCCTCACTCGCTGATGTCAGCACATAGCCCACCATGGTTCTGGGACTGGAAATGCTATTCAATGAGTATGTGTGGGTGAAGGGTCAATATAGACTTGTGAAATTATTCCATTAGATTTTTAGAATAAACAATCAAGCGCTTTGTCCTGTTTTCCTGTTCGTTGTTGCAGTGACAATGGACAATAACCATATTTAACAGCTGGCATCACTCAATAACTACCTCGTGTCATCACCAGCCATTTAAAGAAATTATATGTAACTTTTACCCCCAGGGTGTGACAGTTAATCTAAATATTACTGAAATCACAGTTTGGTGAAGTGTTATATCTAAATGGGACAAGATATAAATATTCAATAAAGGTAAAATGTGTCACAACATACCATTATAAATGAAGCACTGTGGTGTTTAACAGGCATAAAATTCCTCACATGCTTTGGTGAAATGAAATGCAAAAATGTCCATTTATGTGAATGCATATATGTGATCACGATGTCTGTCAAAATAATTGCAATATCATGATTTTGCATACTTTTCAGCACTAACATTTGCACTAAACATTTAATTTAAGATAATTCTATTCTAAAAATGACCAGGCCTGTCTTATATATCTTTATTGACTAGTGTACTGAAATTATATTACAGTTACATTTTATTCATTGCAACATCATTTAGTGTTGGTCAGCACTGAAATAACATAATGTAAATACACTGTATGATATATATGAGAATGAACTGTGTCCAGTCTGATGGAGGTGAATCCAACTCCTGTCCTATCCTGCTCGACTTCACAGTGTCGTCAAACTACTTACTTTGTTTTTGTTTTGATTGAGAAACCTCTAGTGACACACTGTGCATTTATATACTTTAATGATACATGTGAGAAACTAAGCGGCACTCTCAGCTCTGCCTCAATTTTCTATGTTCATACTCGTATAAGACTCAACATGACCCACGGTCTAGCTTTTATAGCTTTATTTTATTGATATTTGAACTTCTAGGGAAAGTTCAGAAATCTATACATTCAGACATAAGTAGTCCCTAGAAGAAGATGTATATTTATGGTGGGTTAAAGTGTAAGAGCATATACTACCTGCATTTAGTTAAAGGGCAAAGCACAACTTGAAGGGACACACAGTTCTCAAGGCATTTATGGTGTTGCTTTAACATTTAAGCAGGCATTAGAGAGGGGAGGCTGCAAAAGCATATTCTGTAAGCACCCATTTTTTTCATTTATTGATCTGACCTTCTGCTGCCCAGCCACTGAAAATACCTTTGCATTTTCTTTCACCGACTCCTACTTTAGTTTCTTATTGTGTATATGGATCCAATCACATGCATTATTTGAAGCCTTTCAAAGTAGGAAGAGGAAATTGTGCAGTGATTTAAAAATCTCAATCCTACTGTTGAATTATGTTTCAGGCTGTTATCTATTTTGCATAATAAATATTTTACATATCTTAACATACTTGTACTTGCATCAAAGCTGTGGTTATATCAGTGTGTTGAGCAAATGTTGGTCAGTGAATGACAATGTTTGAGGCCACTGGGCTTCTGTTTCTAACCTGAGTGGCCCCTCACTGGCTTTTAATCAATGCTGCGAAGCAGGTAGACCATAATAGAGGATTTATCTCAGTTCTTCACACCACTTAGTGCACAATGGACACCTTCATACCACCTCCTTCTCCCCTTACCTTCTTACATTTTCTCCTTTCCACCCCTCACTTTCCCCCCCTTCTGTCCCCTCGGCCCCTCTCTTATACTGAAGGCCGAGATGGAAACACAGCTCCTGAGAGAGTTGTGGAGGCTGAGGGGGGAATGGGTTGGAGCGAGGGACAAAATAGGTTGAGAGGGTCGTTAGATGGTGAGCAAGGGAAAGGGGTCAGAACAATGTTGCTGACATGGTCAGATCTGTTAACACACATGAGAGGTAATTTTAGAGAGTGTGTCTGACCCATAGTCATTTTCAGCAGGGTCTTTGAAATTGAATAAGTTGACATTCACGTTAAAACATATCGCCCTTATTTATATTTCATAAAACATCAGTTGGCCCAGCTTCCATGCCGGAGTCTCACTATACAATGCATAGGTCGACCTGCTTTAGGATAACCATTAACCATGATAAATTACTGGCTTAATAGTCCATAAGGGTTATTATAGGTCAGTGAAGTCCTGGTCTCTGTAATATGTTTGAAAAAAAGGCTTGAGATATTTAGAGGTGCTTGTATTTACATGTTTGGCTGCATCCTTTAAAGGATAGATGGTCATTTAGCAGTTACAGAGCCCTGTGTGAGATATTTGAGAGAGGAGCAAGTTGGATCATTAGCAGAGAAGATTTCCTTCTTAGCTTGTGTGTTTTGTTTACATCCTTACCTTAGCGCTTGTCCAGTTCACACTTCTCATGTACGGGGCATGCTGTTGCTTGTATACATCCCTTGACTTTTCATGCAAATTTATGTTTAAGCATACTTGTTTGTGTGTACGATGGAGAACACAAACACATACACACACACAGAGGGATGGAGGGAGACATAGAAGTGCATGTGTGTGTGTGTGTGTGTGTGTGTGTGTGTGTGTGTGTGTGTGTGTGTGTG
>JAPTYQ010000009.1:8537731-8547975 GCA_029814465.1 Ostorhinchus cyanosoma
GAACGGGTGGGGGGACATGGGGTGGGGGTAGGTGGTGGGGTTTGAGGTTGGGGCAAATGAAACACTCCAGAGAGTTGACGGAGCTTCAAAGGGAAGTTTTCTGCTTTGACTGACAGGCCCCTAGAGTGAAGAGGACCTGGTGGCAGGCAGCGCGCCCTGATCCCTGGATGCCCGGCGGTCTCCATGGTGCTCACACTTCAACCAACCATATTCATTACAAAGTGGGCTAAAAATGATGGGGGGTCAAAATCATTGGTAGATCATTGGTAGGCTTAGTTTTTGCCCTTGGACTGATGTGAAGGACACTGTAACTTTGAGTCAGAAAAGACAGACAAAGAGCAGAGTTCCAAGTTTTTCTACAAATTCAGATCTAATATTATCTTCTTCTGTTAGCATGAGTAAGACCAATACATTTTGGTATCGTTTTTTATTTCACCAGTGCTGTAACGGAACGTCTTTAAAATGCAGCTAAGTTCCTAGTTCAGATATTCTGAACTTATTCTACTTTCTAATATCAAATTCTGTCACTGGCCAGACATAACCAACACTAGTGAAAATTTTTGTTCAGGGGCCACATTCAAGTTAATCTCGAGTGGGCGGGACCAGCAAAATATTAACTTAATAACCAATAAATAAAGTCCACTCCAAATTATTCCTCTTTGTTTCAGCGCAAAACAGTAAAATTACATTAGGGCAATTTTTACATCTATAAACTGTCCTTTTAAAAAAATGTGAATAACGTGAACAACCTAAAGTAAAAAAAAAAAGTGTAATTTGAACAACACTATATCATTTATAAGTGCAATTTTAACAATATTATGCCTCAGCTTATCCTTTGCATGACAACTTACAGATCACAGTGTATCTACAAATACACAAAACATTTAGTAAGAAGCAGAATATTATTAAAATATTTGAGTTTGGTACTAAAATGAGCTTGGACACCTTTGACTCTTAATATCTTCAGTGTAATTTTTGCACTTGGCAAATTCATCCCGCTGGAACCTTTGGAGGGCCAGTTTTGGCCTTGGGCTGTATGTTTGACACCACTGCTCTAATGCAACTTTCCATCAAATTTATGAGTTGTATTGGCAAATTAGTTTTCATTCATTTCTGCCCATAAGACAGAGCTATTCATACTCTCAGGAAAAAAAAGTTGAAGGGTGTGTATGTGTGTTAAGCATGTTATATCTCCATAAATTATATATATATGAAACAACAAAAAGTGTGATAGTAGGTCAATGTGATGTAAAGGGCTTCAAGGTAATATGATGCAACACAATGACTTGATTTGTTGGCTTCTTGCTGAGCAGACAGTAAATAAAATAAAATAAAATAAAATAAAATAAAAAACTAAAATAACTTACTTTCTCTTTTACAGCAACTTATTAAGCATTTAATTTATTTTCCTTATTTTTTACATAAAAAAAACCCAAAACAAACAAAACAAAAACACTTTGACAAATAGGTTTTTGGCCAAGACTAAATAAACCAGAGCTCTACCTCGTCATAAACTTGCTCTGTTTCCAGTAACATGTCTCTAAAACGCCTCAGACTCTGAAGCAGAAAGTTTTGTTTACACTCGCATGAGACTTGGCAAGACCTGACTTTTCCACTGAGAATGGAGATGAGAGATGCTCTCAGTTTAGAGAGGAGGAATCAGTGTATTGGTAATATAAATTTTTTATTCTCAAATTGTAACCTATATATAACAGAGGTACAGGATCTCTGCTGTTACTTTTTTTTAATTTTTTCACTTAAATTTTGAATATTCATCCATGTGAGTGAATAATTGTAACTATACTTTATTCTGTACTCAGACACAGCATGGTAAAATTAACCAAATATTATGTCCACATCATAAAGGATTCCTCGATTTCTTGTGAGGACAAATTGACTTTTATTTTAAACTTAACACCAGTCAAACATCAGCTACAGTGCGATAGGAAGCCTTTAAAGAATTATACTGGGACAAATTATAAGCTATACAGGCAGGAAAGCAAAAGAAACACAAAAAAATTCTAAAATCTGGAGGAAAAAAAATCAGTGTACTTTGCAAATATGCCAAAATACTACTCAAACATTTAAAGAATTGCTAATACTTAGAGCTTAGTACAATGAAATAACACGTGGAAAAAGCGGTAGCCAAGCTATTGAAGTTAAAACAAAAATAATAATAATACGATCAAAAGGAAACTGGGGACACTCCTCACTTATTCATCAACAGGAGTCAGAAAAAGCAATTACTACTATCGAGGATACTAACGGAAACATTACAATTGGACCCGATGGAAATTAATAAAGCATTTAAAAGATTTTAGGAAAAATTCCGTCCACAAAAATACACTTCAATCTAGAAATATAGTTCCGATGCTTCTATTGTTACTGTGTTTCCATTGGGGCATCATAACCGATGTTCAGTAAGTCTCAGTTTCTGGGGAAAGATAAATGACACCGCCGCTGCCCCTCCTGTACCTGCGCTGATAGATGAGAGCAGAAGAGCTGTGTTTAAATGTGTCTCAGTCAACACTGTTAGGCCTGTGTAAACAGCACTACATTGATCAGCCTGTATTCATGATCAGCACGTCTCTGCCTGCACTGGATTAGTCAACATACCGACCCATCTGTTTGCTCCACTGTAAACTCAAGCCAAAGTCAATGCCAAAGCCTAATTGGAATACTACACACTGTTGCAGTAAGGGCATGGAAACACCGGGCATATATATAATTCTACGTCTTTCCGAATGAATATTGTTGTACTGGGTTTCAGTAGTTTTATAGACCGTTATCAAGCATGTATTGGATTCTTTTCCTTGATTTTATATGAATTTGGCTTAAAAGTCACCCTCAATAAGGTGCATCTAAGCCATTTCATACACCGTAAGTATCACCAAGTCTGTGCATAGCATAAGGAGTGATAAAACAGGTTGCAAATTGGTGTTGAAAGTCTATAATTTAACTTTAAACTTGCAGAAATCCTATTTTAATATTCCACAATGTGAAAAAGATAGCACATACATGAATCAGAATCATCCTTATTGTCATGTAAGTAAGTAGAGTTCATATTAGGAGGAATTTACTTCAGTGGTTTGGTGCATTCATAGAACATGGAGTTGGTAAAAAAAATAAAGTGTCAAAATATACAATACACAGTGTGGAAAAAAAACAATGTGTTTAAGTGAGACTATAACAGTTTTGGTTATGGTTCTGTGCAGGTAGTGTAAAAAAAAATGAGCAGTGTCATCTTAATCAGCAGGTGGATACAGTGACAATGCAGTTAATTTAGTGTTGGTGTTATTAAGAGTTCAACATGAAGCCTATATTTCTGTAAATCCAATATCACTCTACTTATAACTCATCCAAATCAATAAATCTAAAAAAAAAAAAAAAAAAAAAATTAAAAGTTTGAAGTGTTGTTCAGCAGTGTACTCATACAATAACAAGTGTGAGGCTGCCAGGTGAAACCCCTTGTCAATGAATATTAGGCTGATGCCACTGACAGCCTCTCATCTCTCTGAGCACCACAGAGGTACGGACAACGCCGGTTGGCAAGGCAGCGGCCACTGTGTGGAGCAGAGAAAAAAGAGAGAGAGAGAGAGAGAGAGAGTGACAGAAACGGAGAAAAAGAAGGAGCGGTAGAGAGAGGCATCGAAGCGTGGAGGGCAGCTGCATTGTATCACCCCATTTTAGCCCATTACACTATGTATGGGGGCCTTTTTCCCCCTCTTTTGCATGGTAATTATTTTCCAGCCCAAAGGTAGCTGCAGGCAACGTCAGCCACTGCGTCAGGGCCCACTGCATTAGCCGGCCATTGCATTATTTATTTGTGCGCGGGCAGCCGGATGGATACCCCAAATCCGCAGAGACTCGGGGGGCCTCTCAATGTCACCTCGCGCATTGTGGGAGGCAGTTGTGGCCGCTTGGACTTGCACCGAGAAAAGCTTAGGCTGAGAGTGGCTCAAGGGCAAAATGCTATCTTGGCGTTGGGGGACACGTGAGTGGGAGTAGTAGTTAGGTGTGTAATGTATTCAGAAGCGGGTCAGAGGTTTAGTAACTGCCCTCGCTTATGCAAGAGTCAACTGTGTAGGGTTTATTGTGACCATGGATGACCATCTAAGGGGTCCTATAGGACATCGGTGAGTACCAGTGTAGTAAAAAGTATTAATAGAGGGTCACAGTTCATACCGCCTAAAGGCTTTCTGTGTAGCTGTACTGTCGATGCTCTAATGCAGTTCTTTGCCCCTGGGTATCATAGGTAAATAGATTTGATTTCAGTGCAGGGGCTGCTTTTACATTATGCCAGTCTCCCCTGTGTATCAATAAAGGGTTATTACACCCAGGTACCAGTGGGCTGGGTAAGGTCACAACATGTCAGACTTAGGCGGAGAGATAGAGCGACACAGCTGAATGATCATGACGTTTGGGAGGTAATACCCCGGCGTCCCTTTCTGTACTACGACACACACAGAGAAGCGCCCACACACACACACACACACACACACACACCGCTCTGTCGGACATGAACCCCCCTGACCTGTCAGCCCCGGCCAATCGCATCGTAGCGCCCCGGAATGACAGCTGAACCACTGTCCCTGTCATGGCTCCTCAGTGTAGAAACACACACATACACACAAACAAACAACACACACATGCCAGTACATATCCGCTACAACAGCGGTCTAACATCAACATCAACTCCCACCGGCCCCCCTCGGATCTATCTCTCCCTCCCCGCTCTCCAGTCGGCTCGACCTCACGAGATGCTCAGACAGTCTCGTGACATGACAGTGACAACATACTGATGCTCCGGAGAGCATGCACAATGCTGTCCACTTCACCCTGCACTGCACATCCCTGTCTCCTGTCTTCGCCGCTGACCCTTTGAGGGAGAAGATCTGTGTTTTCTTGCCTCAAACTTTTTTTTTTTTTTTTTTCCACCAAGGCAAGAGAGAAGAAACAAACACAGATGCACAACAAATTTCCAAGGTTAATATTTTATGAGTTTTCAGTTGTTTGGAGTTTGGAAGATTCAAGATTGGATAGTTTTCCCTCTCATATAACTTATTGACTCTCAGGTCAACCTGTTTGCCAGAATAAATTTTGCAGGAGAGCTATGCTACGTCTGTGAGAGTTGCATTATATTTCTATAGCAACACATATGTATAAGGTCAAATTTTCACCCCGTGTCAACATTTCTAGACAGGTAGTGTTCTTCAGGTTTGTAGAAAAGGAGCTTTTGCATTTATGTCCCAGAACTCATGTTCATATATATTTATGCTGTGCTTTCATTATTATTATTATGTTTGGTCTTTGAGAACAGCTTGTTAAGAGTTATAGTAGGATACCAAGTCTTAGTTTAATACAGAATAAATGACCAGTCGGCACAATAGTCATTTACATTCAACAGCAGTTTTATGCATAATGAAATGAAATAAATACTTTGAAACATCTAAAAAAAAAAAAAGCATTATACAACCAGCGCTAATTGCTAGAAACATGCATTCTGAACTAAAGTTATATTAGAATTAGAGTGTTTAAACCACTGTGTTTATATGCAAATTTTAAGGACGTTTCGACACTGAGATTAATTTAGTCCCAATAAATATTCCTCTCAATGTATTTAAAGCAAATCTTAATCTTTTTCTTATATTAACCAACGTGTTCTTATGATATAAACCTGTAAATCCTACAGGAGTCTGGATGCAAACTTCCTTCTCAGGGTGCCAACATCCTAGATTTTGTACACTATCATCCACTCCAGCAAGTTCCCACCTATTGAGTGAACACACACACACGCACACACACACGCACACGCACACAAAAGTAGTGAATCCCTCAGTGACAAATTACATTAAGATTATATGTGTCTCTGGTTTGTAGAAATGTATAATGACATCAATTTATTCTGGTGACTGGGTTGCTCAGATATGTATTAGATGAAGTATTAACAGTTATTTATAGATAGATGGATAGATACATAGATAATGACAAAAAATGAGAAGGGAAGACAGTGAAAAAGTCAGTGATAGAGATAGTTAGACTTTGCCCTGGCGCCCGGCATTCTCCATAATGGGAGCTGACACTGCTGAAGCGACCCGGATGGACGGAGGGGAGGACCAGAGTATTGCAGGCGGCAGACCTCCCAATTATTTTTCTGGCTGATAAGTGCTGCTGCTTGTTTAAGGCTGCAGCATGGATGGACAGATGAGATGGAGAGAAAGAGAGAGAGAGAGAGAGAGAGAGAGGCTGAAGGATGGAGGAAGAGGAATAGAGGGGATGGAGCTGGGGCTGGGCTGTATGGCTGACAGGTCTTGATCTGGCAGGATGGCTGGCTGTCACACACAACTTAAGACAGTGTTTTTCCCCAGGGTTTGTACATACACACTCGTACACACACACATATGAACATAGTTACACGTGTCGCAAAACACGTCATAGCACACGTTGTTTACATACCCCATACTGTAGGTAAAATGATCGAATGACTACATTGGAGCATGTAATTGTTGCTGTTAATCCTGTCAAATGTCTTTTTTTTTTTTTTACAAATACTGCAGAACCCGTCTCATCCGAACTTTCCGCGAAACGCGACAGATTTTCCGTTGTTTTCTATTCAAAAGGCCTTTTCGTTGCTGCATTTAACTTCACGATGCAGATGAAAACATTGGAAGCTTTTTTGTTCACTGCACCACTTTTGCTGTTCTAAACTCAAGATTTGTGATGTGAAGCATTTTGAAGAAGCTGTCAAAGTTAACGCATTAACGCAAGAATTATCCGTTATCATGATTAATCTGATTGAATATTTTAAGGTAATTAATCCATCTACAGCACAGAATGACTGACTTTTTTTGTCATTTTTACACCTGAGTAGGACTCAAAGGAGAAAATTGCAGGTTTTCTGGGTAAAAGTGATGGTGGATTGGAAAGAGATGCTCTGATCCTAAGATTTATGCTCAATCTTATCTGTTGAAAGCACTTTTTTGGTTTTAATGTATGGTTTTAATATTTTGCAAACCACATTTTATCTCTGATTATTTTAATGTCTTTTATTTTTAATTTCTTCTGTGATTTTCTTTTCGTCTTTTCTTCCGTGATACCTTTGTAAAGCACTTTGAGTTACCCTGTGTATGAAAACTTGCCTTGCCTTGATTGTCTCTATCAACACATTTGAAGCAATTTGTCCAAGTGGAGTTAGCGTCACGCATGGTCAAATGGTCAGTTGATCCGGTTGTGACAGGCAGCAGAACCAGCCCATAAAGATGGAAGACATTAAACAGCACGTTGGCCTCTGGAGGGAAATATGAGAAAAAAAAAAAAAAATAAGATGGAACAGGTGTTTTAAGTTGTTTTGTTGAAACTGTTGAAGGTATTAAACATGATTAATATAGATTAAAAATAAATTATAGTCAATCGCGATTAATCGAAATGAATCCACAGCAACTCTGTGATTAATCTGGTTAAAAATGTTAATCATTTGACAGCACTAATATATATACATGAAATTTCGGTGAACGTTATGCTTTTTATATCTTATGAACCTACAATAAAGGTATGAGACAAAACTGGTATACTTTACTATATTTTGCAGATCATGCAAAGACTGTAACATCAACTTATCCACTATTTCATCCATATTATTTGCACACTCTGGTCACCGAAATACAGTTAGAAAATGGTAAACAAAAGAACTTGAGACGCTTGTAGTTTTTTTTTTGTAAATATGAAAATCTAATTCATAATTTACCTTATTTATACCAATAATAATCCTATTCATATTTGTCATAATCAACTTGGGTTCTGAGTGTTCAGCATGTGATTTGTTCTGGATTTAAGAACTCTAGTGTCCAGGATTAGCTAAAGGCTCAGATGCTTTACAGGACAAGGGAGGAGGCTTTGCCAGACGACAGAGTGCCAAACAAATAATCTATGTGTCTGCGCATATGTGTGTAGGAAGAGCGGTGCGCAGCTGCATATGCTTGAAGGGCTCGATCCTGCCCCCTTTTCACCAGCGTTTTTGAACGGGAACAGAGCTGTAACAAGCACAAAATGAAGACTAAGAGCACTGAGCCGTTAGAAAAGGAAGACACTCTCATTTGTTCCAGGATGCTGTGTGTTCGCACTCATGGAGGCTTGTGTGTGTGTGTGTGTGTGTGTGTGTGTGTGTGTGTGTGTGTTTGTAATCCATCAGAGAGCAAAGTTGTATCCCGAATTATGAATTTCAGGGGGAAAAAAATAATAAAGTTTGAAGACAATTCATTCAAAAATAATGCCTTTTAGAAATAATTATGCATTTATGAGATAATTACATCCTTCCGATCAGTGATATTTCACATTAGAGAAATTGTTGCATCAATCATATCAGGCCAAATCACATAACAGCCGTTCTTTAGTGTCAGCTCCTGTCTAAACAGCCCTAGTATCTGTGTCCTGACAGCCTGTAATTTGCCTCATGTTAGCTCAAATGAACGCCATAATAAGGGTTATCCAATTCACGCTAAGTGTCATAATCTGGGGCTGAGTGGCTGTAATACAGTGGTGTCATGGCTGTGCTGTTAATGCCTCAGTGATCACCTCGGCTCCTAACATGGCCCACAGCCAGGAAAAAAAAAGGGACTAGTGTCATATGAGACACACCAGCCTGTTTAATATATGTCATATGGCTGTTTCTCACTGAGAACTTTTCTCCAACATTTTCATTTTATCACCTCCTTTCTCAGCAGTATGGAAAAAAGAAAGTGCAAGCAAGAAACCCTTCTTTACAAATCATACTGTGTATTCTTCACAGCTCCTTTCATTAACATTTTTGATATTCTTTATTCAATGCCCAAAAGGAATTTTTCTTTTGCCTGGTTGGGGTGCAGCTTCAGCAAGTTTTTAGTGCTCCCGGAGTGGATAAGGGTTAAGAAACTATCATACAGGCATGTTTCAACATGTGGTGTATTGAGGATCAAAACTGAATCCCCCCCTGGGTGAAAGAATGTTGCGGTTACCTACCAACTTCACCTATTGTATATATAGACCCTTTATTTCTATGTACAAAAGCCACTGTGGGAGACTCGGCTGTGCAGTTGCGAGGTCCCCCTAGTGAGGAAACCTTTATGTGTGCCTTCTCTCAAGCAAGAGTGGCTCATTTTGCTTTAATTACAGTAAGTACAGCAGACCCCCCAGGCTTGTTTAAACAGATCAACCAGCAGAAGAAAGAAGAAAATGCTAATTAGTCCCATAATGTTGCTGACCACGCAGGTTCCTTAACACTGCTGAGTTTTATTGACATAAGAAGGACAATAGGAATCTGTATTCAAATGACTCGCTTCGCCCTGTGTTTGTAGTCTTGGTCTTACAGCTAGACCTTTTTTTTTCCCGTTTTAAAACTAGGTTTGTTCCACAGTGCAGTTCTGGTATTTTGCAGAGAGTTGTATCTGCTTCTGCCTGTTTCGTTTCAGGTGTGTCAAAGCTTGCGGGACTTGTTTTACACGTGTGAATATTGAAAAAGATGTAGGTCCGTTTTCACGTCTATATGTTTGTGTGCATGCAACTCCTCGTCCACAACTTTAGTGCAATGCAGAAAGCGTCTAATGCATTCCATGTTTCTGAGCCAAGCCGCTGTATGTGTATGTGTTTGGAAAAAGAGAAGGGTGTGGGGGGGGGTGAGAGTCAGAATCAGGATCAATACTATTGACCTGTTTACCTTGGTGCCGAGCATACGGGCCAGCTCTCTGGTTTAGCACTTGAAACATTAAAACCAGACTATTAGTAATACTTTGGTCCTTCTCTTTACTGATTGGAAGACCTGCACTGGGGCAGTCCTACTAACAGACGTGAGGAGAGGGGAGTAAGGATGGGGCTGGGTTGGTGTTGGGAGGGGGCGAAGGGAAAAAGTGGGGGTTAAAGAAAGAGGGAGAGAGACCCTGAATCTAATCCTCTTGACTTAAAGCCATCGGGTTTTGCCGATGTCTCGCCGCTCGCCTCTAGACCTGATGTGGTCACTCAACCCTATCGAGCTGCAGGGCATTGTGGTCCGTCCGTCTCTGCCATACTCACCCCCCCAACCCCCGCCCTCCCACCCTCAGGCGCTTTTGTGCTCTCCGCTTCCCACCTCCACCCCCCTCCTCCTCTTTTTCTCTCTCTCTCTCTCTCTTTTCTCATCCTCCTCTGCTCCACCATAACAGAATTTCTTTAAATGCTTAATTTTTCCCCCCTTTGGCTTCCTTTTTGCAAGCGCCCTCTCACTTGTTTGTCCATCG
>JAPTYQ010000009.1:8555553-8566144 GCA_029814465.1 Ostorhinchus cyanosoma
CTATTCTATTCTATTCTATTCTATTCTATTCTATTCTATTCTATTCTATTCTATTCTATTCTATTCTATTCTACCTTCACTACCTTCTATATTTGTGTTTTATTCATGGAGTTTATGAAAGAATGCCAACTCCCTCTTTATCCTGTGGTAAAGCATGTGATTTACAACACAGTAAAGCGTCTCTAGCATCACATGTCACGTCACGTACATCATTACATTGCACCGCCTTAACACACCTGAAACCAGACACTTTAGTAAGTATTCCACAACAGTGAAGTGTTGCAAATAGCAGGTGCACCGGGTTCGCATCCCCTCGTTTCTGTAATGTCCTACCTCTAAATAAAACACCCAGGAACACAATCAGTGCACACAACGGAACATCTATCACTAATAACCTACCCACCTCCCTATGTTTATTGCTATTTATATCAGAGAATTCGCCCCTTCCCCCTCTTTACTGCTGTTGGTCTCCCTCTTCTGTCCCCCTGCTAGCACTTCCTGTTAACACACGAAGCGTTTATTGATAGGCCATTCCCATTAGTGCTGTTTACCTGTCAGGGCTCACTGCACTAATGAGAGAGCTTTGGGGAGGAAAAATGAGTAGGGATGGTTAACCGCTAATGGATGTTTACAGCCTCCCTGGATACTACAGTGTTTGCCGCCACCTCTGCTGGTACCACTATCACTAGCCCCAGACCCATTCTGCGGCTAATTGGTACTGCGCTGAAGAGCCAGTCTGGGCCTATTTGATTATCCTGGGATTAGGGTGGGTGGAGAGAGCATGGTAAAGGAAAGAGCCAGATAAGTAGGGGGAGGATTGGTGTTGGAGAGTGGGGGTAGCGGTTGGGATTGTGGGCCTAATCGATATTTAGAGAGCTGGGTCTTCGGAGGGACTGAGTGCAGACATTATAGTGGGAGCTAGATGGGGGTTTAAAGGGGTACGTGCGAGGGTCATAACATCGGCCCTACGTCAAAAGGTTCTCTTAGAGCCCTATTAGTGCTGGTGGTGAAGGGTAATTGGGCCATTAGAGCTGTAAGTGATACTAAATGGTACAGGTATGGTAAAGGAACTACTGCGTTCAGAGAGCTGGCAAGTGAACCCATGTAAATCGGACTTCTTAATAGCCGATACACCCTTGAGAAAAGCAACCGTCATTGTTTCAGTATGACAGATGGGCTTAAAATATTTTTGTCTGACAAAGCCAACTTGGCTGAGTCATTGGGTTTAGTTTCACAAGCAGAAAAATGTCATTCATTTTATTTGATGTGTTGCCTTCTCATGCATAAAAGGAGCTTTTTACTTGAAACAATGCTGAGCCTTGGAGGCCTGTTTATTAATGACGTCTTAAGCACATGCAGAGGAATCATCACACAGAAGTATATGTATATGCATTATAAACATCTGTAGGAGTGTCCCAGGAGAGGAATGAATAGTTTTTTTATTCGATTATTTAGTAGGTTATTACAGTTTTTCAATTCAGACCTTGGTCTCAATGTTAATCTTCTTTTCCATCTCAATGTCAAGGGATGGATGGATATGAACCAACAGTTAGATCTCTGTATTTTTAATCAAGACTTATGATTCTTTTTGTTATTCAATATGTAACAATTTTAGACTTAAGACTGAATCCTGTCTTGTTAATTTCTAAAAAAAAACCATAAAACTGCTAAATAGTCAATGTTTTGTCAGGAAAGGCATCTTAATCTAGCATATAATCTGCTTTATGGAGGAATCACACAGATCATTAAATAAATAACAGTGTTGGTCAAACTTACCCACCCCAGAAATATAAATTTTAAGGTACCAGTGCAAATAGAATGACTTTTTTTAGATGATCTTTATTTTTTAGCTTGGCAAAAAAATGTTAAGCGACTCTAGATTATTTTAACCTGTATTAAGATGCTTGTTTTATTTGTGCCACTGAAAAAAATAAAGAAAATTTGTTGTTAAAGGAGTTGAGATAGCCTTGCAACAGTAACTCAGCTGCTGTGGCCTATAGACAGATGGTTTGTCAAAGCAACAGTATAAAGCACTGTACAGATCTTTAATGTTATCTTGAGAAGGGTGAAAACATTTTGGATTCTTTATGAAACTGAAAATCAGACGAGGCTTTATAGAAGAAATGGGTTTTGCAGGAGATCATCAAACTATATTGTTATAAACTGTATAAACGCTCCCTTAAAAATCCATCCCTTCTCTGTACTTCAGAGCAGACGTGTCATTAAGCCGGTCTTTAGCCGTCAAATCTAAATGACAGCAGACAACTGGATATTACTTCTGTTAATGTTGACTCGGTGACATGATCCTCTGCATTAACTTGTTATCCCCATTTTCCACTGAACACCTGAATATACCTGTCAACTGTAAATGAAAGGGTCAGACAGACACTCAACAGAGCAAAGACCCTAACCCTGGTTTTCTAATTTGCTTGCTCGTTTCCTTTTACTCAATTGCTTATCAGCTCTGTTTCTTCACTAATTAAAACCTCATGTGAAACGAGGGGATTGGCGATAGACACACATATGAACACACACACACACACACACATGCATGCAGAAAGAGAGCGCGAGATAGAGATAGTTGGAGCTACAATTACCAGGCAGGCCTCTAGTGTCTCATTGGGTGTCTATTAAGAGGGGGGCCTGGCTCATTGTAATGATGGCAGAGTTTAATTACTTCCACACGGCGCCTGTTGTAAAACATGCTGATAAATGAGCCAACAGGACGGCACATCATTATTTTTCTATAGTGCCAGACTGCTTGTACATGATTATGAGAGTGGGAGGGAGGTTCCTATACCTGCACGAGCCTGAGAGCTTACTGAAGACACAGGGAAAGCAGAAAGTAAAAGATGTGGCATTATGTGTGTGCGTGTGCGTGTGCATGTGTGTGTGTGTCTTTCTGTCAGTGTGTAAGGGCAAAGGGAGGTGAGATATTTGATGGACCTGTAGACGCTGAATCAAAACACAGCAATAAGCAGCTCAACCAACCCATGCAATGAGAACTGGCCACCCATGAAATTGATATATATTCATAGCACACTACGTACAGTCGTATTCACAGAACACAAGCTAACTACTGAGCACTGTATTCACTAATGCATCTCACAAACAAATATACATATTCATAGTCATTAATTTTACACATTTTTGTAGAAGGGGGGCATGTGTGGACCCCCTCTGATTAATTGTGTTCCTCCTCCTCCATTATTAAATCGCTGAGGCAAATATCCCCCATACAATAAATCCCTCTCGGCCCATGATTAATCAAAAAGGCACACAAACCTAAGACTCATGGCGTGCAGGTAGAGTTACAGTGCTAAATCATCTTTATTGCACGACGAGCAGGTTTGTGCATGTACTCATACTCAGGGTCCAGTGCCATGGCAGCGTGGAGTGTATGCTTTGCTCGTGGTCATCCACCTCAGGGTCAAACACACTCACTTTCTGACCCTCATGTCATTGATTTGCCAAGTTAGTCAGGCTGTTAAAGTGGATAAGATGGTGGCGAAGAAGACTCCACAGAGCTCAAGTAATTAATGAACTTTCTTGTCCAATTGATAACTTGTTAGTATCTACTGCACTAGATTATAGTCATATGTAAATTCAGGATTGTGCGGCTCCAAATCATTGTGGTGAATAGTGATGGAAGAGGTTTTAAGGTAAAATATTACAGGTAAAAAGCTTAGAAATCTTGATATTCTATTAAATTTATAGGAATTCTTTATTGTAAAAGTAACAAATTTTTTTTTAGGTAGAACAAAAAACAATATGTATGTAGTGAACTTTTAACACATTCGCACGAGTGGTTTTTCTATTGGATACATGAAAAACTTTACCAATATTTACTAAGTGTCGAAAAAACAGAAGTGTCAGTTTAAAAGGGTTAGGGTTAGAAAAACCTCTTCTCGCCAGCGCAAAAAAACTTTTCAGCGAAATGTGAAAATTTTGGCAAAATTGTCATTTTTCCATTAGGCATATTTTAATGCACTTTGAGGGTCAATGTAAAAGTGACTACTGTGAGCCTTACCTTCTACCTTCAGTCAGTTGTGTAATAAGAATTCTGATCCATTAAAGCATCAATGCTAAAACACTGCTCGTTTCATTAGTATAAATAGTGGACGTATAGAGGGTTTATTCAAAATCGTACCTTTGTAAAAGTATGGATCATGAGACAAACCTACTAGAATTAAGCTTATTTTAACTAATCTATATAGATTTGGCTACTTAAATCTAAAGCATCATATTCTGTAAGATAATTGTATCATTGCCCTCCTATTAGATGCACTTAGTTCTAAAAAAGACAACTTTTCATGAGCTCAGAAAAGCAGGCTTGTTTTATCTTTATGGAAATGCATTTTGCAGCTAAACAATGATTATTTTCTTGTGATCTTAAACGAACAGTTAATCACGTTCAAAATCAGCAGCTTCGGATGTGATAGGAAAAGAATGCAGAGTTGTAACCTGAAAATTAACCAAAGTTGTCGAACCAATGTTGTAGAGTAAAAAGTATAATATTTGTACAAGAAGTTGAAGTTGCATGAAACTGAAATAAAAAGCATAATCACCTCAAAATGTGTATGTAAGTACAATACCTGTCAGTCACTTTCCACAACTGGTTTTACCTTTTCCCCCTCAGCTTGTAGCGTCAGTTGGCATCTCCTCTACTTAGAGGTAGGTCACACTGTGATAATAGCCGGTTACATAATTAGAGAGATGCCTCCCTCTCGCTACTGGCCCATGGAGTCTTTGTGGGGGAGCAGTTACACGAAGCTGAGATGGAGAGACCCGGCTTTCTGGAAACCTCAATTAACCTAAATGATTAGCTGTAGCCATGTAACGCACCTCACTAGCTTGACATTTCTCAACCAAGCTAATATTAGCATAGTGACTTCATTCTGTTCTGTTGTACTTCATCACTGTCCTTTTACTGGGAGGTCTTTCTTGTCTTATTGACCGAAAATGACAATGTTTGTAGTATCAGAGCCTCGTTATTTCCATTTAGCACAAAAGTGCTGATGCTAATTTGGTGGTTGCATAATGAGTTTTACATGTATTTGATTAATAGAGAGCAGGGTGGCAGCACAGCAACAAAGGCTACTGCGGGATGTGGTTTAACTTCACCTTATGTTAAATACTAATTGATTCCAATGCATTTTTAATTCCTTACTAATTGCCTATTACACTTTTAAAACATGCCCTGTTGCTGCTCTGGCAGAATCACAGGGTTGTTGAGTGTGAAGATGGAGTTTAAAGGGCATAGTCTTCCTAGCATCAACAACTAAATGTCACAGTTGTCTGTTAATGTGTCAACCAAATCAAACATGCACAGTGGTCGAGGGGTGCTAAGTGACAGGTGACCTTGGTGGCGTGATGGAAGACTGGGCTGGTATTTGAGCCCTCTGATCTTCGAGTGGGAAACCCTGTCTGGTCCTGTCTAGAGATGTATACCCAACCAATTAGACATGAAATGGCAGTGACACTCAGACCCCCACTTATCAAAACAGTCTTCAAGTGTGTTCATGAATTCAAATGAAATATGCTTCTTTGCTTCAAACGCACAGACAGCGACACGTGAAATACAGTCAGTATTATTTGTATCTGGGTCAACATGTAGAATGATTGTTGCAGAGGTCAAAAAAGCTGCTTTCTCAAATAGCACCCTTTTACAGACATATGACCTTACATGAAAAATTCTACCTTACCTTACTTTCCTTTCGCCTTGTCAGGTTTGCATAGTTTCCAGCCCAAAAAAACCTCTGTTAGTCATTTATTATTGAATATTTTCTATTCTCCTTTTACCCCTAGTTACCCGGCTTGGTCAAACTCTCCCATTGGATGACTCTAGGATGGTCCAGACACCTGGTTGGGTCGTCTGTGCAGCATCTGACCTCCAATACACACATCTGCCCCCCTCTTACATCTATTACTGGGCCCCACAGTGTTCCATAATGTTCTGAGTAGTCAAGCATATAAATAAAGGTGAAGCAAAATGACTGCCTCTGTCTTGACAGAAGTGCTGAACCACAAAGAACACCTTGAAGGGCATGTTAACTGTCAATAGAGTTCTGTGTAGGCCCCTTCAATTAACATAAAACTAAACAGCTCCCCAGTTAGCCACTATATAACCCTGGCGCTGTCTCCCCTCACCCATTCGCTATTTTGCCCCCCCACCACCACACCCCCTACCTTCCCCTCCTGGTGTTGGCTGCCGTCATGCAGTCTAGCCGCCGAAGAGGCAGTAAACAACATCTCACCATGTACTTGCACAGAGGCGGTTACAAACACGCATAATGATATTCTGCACACAAACATTGAGTCCCACATTCACACACCAGAAATTCAAACACACACTCACACAGCTCCTGCACCGTCCTTGCAAATTAGAAACCCAAAGAGGGCCGTGCACACACACATTCATGCACGCACACGAAAACACACGCACTCACAAATTTGAAAAATCCCATTTACTGTGATGCTACGTGACTGAACATCGCTAGCGTGGCGTAGCTTACCCCTCTCTCCCAGGCCCATGGTAATGCTGCATGAGATTTGTGATGCAGTGGGGAGATGCATATGGAAGGCCTGTGCTCAGATCTCTCGGTCATGCACCCCATTAGGTCCTGCTGTTGATGCTGTTGCTATCAAAGCTGAAGTAAACTGCTCAGCAGTCGGCTGTATGCCTAAGCACAGAAAAGGAGACAGGCTAGCGATCACACTATACAGCTCGGATAGGCCTATCTATCTTGTAATTAGGATGTGTGAGTAGGCTATAGGGAGGTAACTTCAGGCTCACAAACAACAAAGAAGTGGTCGGGTTTAAGACTAGTCCTGTTTGGGTTTGTGATTTGTCCTTTAACTGTGCAGTTACAGAGTGAGTAAGACAGGGGGATTTTACACTAATGGTTCCTTCTTTATAGGATTTCAACTATAGTGAAGTATTTCATCATGCAGATTCTCACGCTATGTAGAATCAACACCAATCTGAAGAGGATAATTTACCCTAAAGACAAACAGAATGATGAAAACGCCCAGAATGAATGGGCTGAAAGATTCAACCCTCTATGTGTTGAATAGCCCCTAATGTGTTTGGGTTTTGAGATAACGTGCAGCAAATACGGGTATTCTTCTCCTCATCACAAAAAATCCAATGGCAGCTTTCATATTTGCTTCCCATCACCGGAGATTCCTGGGGAGGCGTTATTTGTGTGGCACACAACAGTGATGCTCTGCAGTAATTGTCTAGGCTTTGCAAAGGGCCACTCGTCTTTCATTACCCTGCCAAGACGCATGTATATTTGTGGAGGTGAAACTAACATGCTTAGTTGTTGTTTTGCTGCTTTACCATTCTTCGGGGAGTCTTAGTTCTGGTGTAGATTTGCTCCCTTTGCAGAAATGTGCCTGTGTCTCACAGAGAGGGATGGCATCAGCTGGCATCAGATGGCAGCAATTCAAATCATCGTTCTTTTTCTGTGGGAGCTCCTCTTCAGCAAAGTACTGTATATTGCTGGAGGAGGTTACTATCTACCTTGCTTCCTTTATTTATTTTGTCCCTTTATGATTTTCCTCAGTTCTATTCTTTACCCCCACCCTGTATCTGTGTCTCATCCTTACACAAACATCGTTCCGCAAGGGATGGCCGATGAAGATGGTTTCTCTTCAGCAAACTAGGCTGCCTGCCTTAGAGGAAGAACAAGGGATAAAGAGGAGTGACACTGGCTAAAAAAATGAGACGGAAACCTCGAAAGTCTGAATGAAACAACAACAAAACATCACATTGAGCTGTGATCAAAGCCTAGCAGAGAAAGGGAGATGTCCAAGAGGATAGCAAAGGAAGACACCATTGTCAGAAGAGACCGAGAGGTTTCTGTCAGTGACAAAAAGGTTGCTCATCCTATTGCCACCCTGGCCTTATCCTTTTAGTGTAGAGCACTGGTTTTAGGTTTGCGGAAAGACTCCAGCGTGAAATTCTGCTAAGCATGGTTGGGAGCTGCGGAACATGGAACACGGATGAGCCGGGATTAGGGAGGCCCAAAGCCCTCCCTTCATCTTTGCCTTGTAGGGCGTCTGTGATCTGGATGGTGCTCAGTGGGCGACACATGCCTGTCAATGTCCACGGGCTGCACACACAACGACTCGAGGTCTTGCACATGGTGACGTGGCCACACGCCACCTCCACAAATCCCTTGCTTTCCTGCAGAGCTGCTCATCTATACACCTCTGTCTGCCACGCTCCCCCCTCCTCACCCTTTATTTCCAATCCGTGTCTTTATCTCCCCTCCTGTTCCTTCTCCACATGACTGTCTTCTTTCTGTGATCTCATCACGTCCTATACCTCACCATATGTATGTCCTACTGGATGTGTTTACATGGGTTTGGGTATTTGCCTGCATGTCCGTGTCTGGATAGGCCTTTCACAAAGTAATGCATAAGTGCACGATGCATGGGTGTGAATATATTGTCTGAGAGCAGTCATTGTGAGTCCATCTGTGTACACTGATGACTGTGCATGTCAAGGACCCATATGCTGTCCTCTTTGAGTTCTTGTCCTCGTCTCCTTTTCGTCCTGTCCTTAGGTCCTCCACACTTGCGCACACTTTTCATCTCCAGTCAATACCTATTGAGCTGTTCATGAAAGGGAAATGACAGCTAGTTCATAACTTCCAAAGCTGATCGATAAGTACCTGCTCTTTCTCAGTTCATTCCTGAATCACCTAACTGTCCAAGAACTCATCCAGAACCACCTTTTTACACACAGCATACCTGATTGAAAAGAGAGAGAGCGAGAACAGATAGAGACACATGAAAGGATCTGTGACACGTTTCGATAATGAATGACACATTAACTGCTTGAATACAAGAAACTTACACTTGCTACAGCTGTTAATAGCTGTCGGTATAATATCTGAATGTACTTAGGGCTCTTAATTGGATTAAATGTTGGATTTCTGCATTAATCCGACTTGTGTTACAGATTATGGTTGTGTTTGTTTACGCTTGGATTTTAAGGTGATGCAGGCTACATTCATAAATATGCATGTTTGTGTTTCACGGATGTATACTTCTTTGGCTCGAGTGTTTTAGAAATGAGGAACAACTCCACTTTAGATGGCGCTGACTTATCAGGGGAACTCAACTAAAGTCTTTGAGCCTGTAAATCCATGTTGAGTCATGAAGGGAGGATGTAGATGAAGGGGGAGGCAGGCAAAAGGGATATTTTTGTATTGAGTCAGTAGTATTCTGAGATTATGGATTTTGGACTCATTTCTCTACATGTAGACAATGTTTTTGTCGCCAGTTAGAGGTACATTTCTAGGTTCTGTATGTAGTACCAGGGCTTTAGTTAATGTATTTACCTGTTCTGTCTGCACACATTTATTCTATTTTTCCACATGTGCTTGTGTGCATCTCAGTATTTATGCCATGTATTGTATGTGGCCATTAATGGTTTAGCATCTCAGAGGTGCAATGCAGTCACGACAAAGCCTGCCACCCTCAAAAAATACTCCCTTGTCCCCTGAGTCCAGGGATGCCGACCCAGAAGACAGAGCAGTCTTTGAGGGCCAAACTAAGAAAGCTCAGGGCCACAAGCTAAAGAGTGGAGAAATTAAGGTGTGTGTGGGAGCGGGCTGGGAGAGTCAAGGTGGTGAGGGGATTGAATGATAAATATCTTTGCTTACTTTTTCAAACATGAGACAAAAAGGCCTCCCTTGCGGAGCTTGAAATGCCGAACTTTGTGTAGGTCCAGTCGCGACCAGCCAGCAGGCAGCTGTGGTTCCAACACTTCACTCTGTATCTCTGTCTCTCTCTCCCTTTCTGATGCTTTCTCCCTCGACCTCCCGTTCAAAGCAAAGTTGGCTCCTTATTTATGTGCAAATTTGCTCTTAGGCCCTACGAGGGTGGCGCGCATGCTGAATCTCTCCTTTCTGGGCTTTAGCAGATTATCCCGCTGCTCCCTTTGGTCCCCGTCGCCCTAAGCCCAGCTGCCCCGACCTTTTGTCATTGAGACTTTCTCTTCTCGCCTTGGTGTCTTTCTTTACCTCACTCCCTCCCTCTCAAACCCCCCACCCGCCTCCACCACATCCCTCGTTACACTTCCCCCCATGCCGCTAGGCCTGAACTCCCCTATCCCGCTGTAGACACCACAGCCATCGCTCCCTCCTCCTCCTCATCTTTCTCCTTTCCCCCCTCCTCCTCCATCTTGTCCCTCGCCTTTCTCCTCCTCCGTCTCCTGCCTCCCTCCTTCACTCCCTCTCAAAGGGCCATTATATCGCTCTCTTCATGGACAAAGGACCCTGGAGAGACAGAGGGAGAGGGAGGGAGAGAGACAGAGGGAGGGAGCATGGCTGGTGCTTTGCTGCTCTCTCCTTCCTAATCGATGAAAGTGGCCCACGTGGAGCTCTGAAGGCTAATCGATAGTCTTTTTTTCTTTTTTTTTTTCTCCTCCCTATCTTTTTTCTTGACCGTCCGTTTTGTTGCTGACTCTGACAAAACAGAATGGCAGAGCAGAATAAGCAAGGTGGGGGTGGGAGGGTATCGCGGGGTATTTTGAGGGGACACCCCCGCGTACTTCTCTCTGGGGGTTCCAGAG
>JAPTYQ010000009.1:8603138-8614022 GCA_029814465.1 Ostorhinchus cyanosoma
GTGTGTGTGTGTGTGTGGGGGGGGGGGGGTTAGTGGGTGGCAGGGTTAAACTGGACTGAGTGTGCCATTCACTCCCTCACCCTGCCCCTCCCTATGCTCTCATCAGGGATGAGGTAACAACAAAAACAAGCATCCCTGCAGCCAGAATTAGACATGACGGTATCTCTAATTGGCCCATTGAATTAAAGGGGCCATGGTGGAGCTCGCAGCTAGAAACAAAAAATATTGACCACTTAAAGGAAGAGAGGGGAATTGATTTTCAAGACAACAGCAAACCTTTACCTCATACTGCTGCGCTCACTCAGTCTGGAGAGGAAAGGCTGAACACCGTTAGCTCAGCCACCGATAAGGGAAGCTCTGTTTGTTTTAAGGATGTATTTCAGTTTATATATATATAGCATAGCTGCAGCATCTGAGATACGATATAAAAAATAGAGGAGGTCAAGTAATTCTCTGTCAGTTGTTGCATTTTGATCCTTATTTATATGATCGTTAGTTTTCTTAAAATTTCTGTTTGTCAAGTCATTTTTAAATACAATGTGTATCTACAATGCAGGCTTCTCTAATAGAATTGATTTGATTTTGATTTATAACATAACCTTTTGAAGTGATACTATATGATGTGGGAATCAGCACACATTTTACATTTTTTTATTTATGGCTCTTTCTTTTCTTTTATTTCTTTGTCGCTAAACACACATAATAAAATGCAATCCTGAGGTTTCATTATCGTTTAAAAATCATGCAAGGGTTCTATTTTTTGAGTTTATATAGATAAATAATACCTATAATAGATCTGGATAATGCTGTTATGATGGTCATACTTCTTGCTAGTACTCAGAGGAAAGTCTGACTAAGAGTACTGATGTATTTCTGTATGAGGACAAACACGTAAATGTATATTTCAGAGGCTTACTCCCCCTCCATCAGGATAATATACAAAATCAACACTAATAAATGCTCTCCTTTGGTGGTCAGAGGCCCACATATCTCCCTCCACTTGTTTTATTTACTCAGGCTCTACCATGTGATATCAAGGCCTAATGTAAGACATAGTCTGGGTATAGTATACATAAAGTATGTTTTTCACATACACTGAAACATTCATTACATTGGCAAAGGATGAATTTGTGAGTTTACTGTATCAATTTAGAAGGGTCAGACATGGGCCAAGGGCCAACCCCTGAAATATGGAGCAGATCTGTAAAAGGATACTGGAGATTTTCTTTCCTTCTGCTAAAACTGTAAGATAGGACTTAGAAAAAGTAAAGATCTGGAAATGGATAGTCTATATCTGAGGAAATAATGTGTCAAAAGTAAGGAAATAGAAGGAATAGAGTCCAGACTAAATATATATATAGGTACATATCACTGTGGGCACCTTCACAGGCAGACGTCTGAGATATATTTAGTTATTGTGTATAAGTGTGTCTATTCAGATTTACTTTTAATTGTGTTTGTATATGAGTACATGTACTGCTACATATTCACCCATTTCTGGAAGTCTACTTCAGTAAATATGTGTTAGAGTTGGTGATGGTGGGCCATTGTCTAACATCTGCTGAATAGTGACATCTCCTCCCTACCATTTGGCCTCTGACAGTACGTGCTCACAGCTTGCTTCTCGCTCCATATTGATGTTGCGCACCAGGAGGTTGCTTCAGGGTGCCATTGTAGAGGGCGCTAATTTATGCTTCTTTCTGGGCACCCAACACCATGCACTGCAAACATCGCAGCATGGGTAAACACTCAGATGCACTTCCTTTCTCTCCAACCAAAGTGCAAACGAGAATCAATGGAATTAAACAGACGTGAGCCTTGGTACAAAGAAAAACAAGCCACCTAGATTGGGGTGAGATAGCCAGAGGCTATCTAGCGTCACAGGATAGACAGTGGAGAGGGGTGAATGTCAGAGCTAACACAACAAAAAACACACAGTAAGTAATTTTTCTCAGCTTCACCTCCAGCAAAACAGTGCTGCCTAGATGGGTCCACTGGGGATCCAGAAATACTTTGAAGCGATAAAGACGTTTTCTACAACTCAGATTCTGTGACAGATTGTTTGCTGTGAGATGTTCACAATCCCTGATTACGATGTGAACTGAAACTGAACAATTAAATTTGACAGTTCTAAAAAAAAAAAAACACACAAATGTTATCAAGATACTGTATTTTTATTGCAGTGTATTTCTTGAAAGCCAGCATGCATTAGTTTTTTTTAGGAGTCGAGTAGAGGTGAGGCAGGTGGAGCTGACAGCAGGTGGTTGCTGCCACGCCATGTTCTACTGGTTGACATGAGAGTAACGTGTCAATCAATGGCTTCCTCCCTTCTTCTCCTATGGGGGCTTGTGTTATTGATTTCAGAGTGTGTTAGAGTGCCAGGGGGTCTTTACAATACACAGAAGACTCACACCACCGACAAAGATCTTTGAAAAGTGTTGTACACAAGACGCTCTTCACCACCAAAGGGAAAGAAGGAAGACAATTATAAACATACTTGACAGATTAAGTCTATAAAGTCCCAGAATGCAATTATATGAGGAACGGCTCTGTTTACAGATATAAAAATGCATCTTGAGCCGTTCCAACATGTGCCCGTCTGGTCACTTTTTTTTAACATTTCTTTACTCTCTTATGAAGAAGCTCAAAGTAGGGATGTTCGATACCACAGATTTCTTTTCCAATAAAATTCAGATTGGTATCGGCGATACTGTACCAATCCAATACTGATACTTTGTACAAATACACCATGTCAGGGGAAAAAAAAGTGTATTTCAAATCATAACTTCATAAAGAATAGAAGACATGAGAGTAATTGTGTTTAATAATTAAAAACTATTATAAAAATGAAAACTTGAACGTGTTAACATGAAAATACTGAACATGCAACACTTCAACAAAACCATCCAACATCGACACTTTCCCTCATTCGCAAGTTTTTGTTAAGGAACAATAATATATTTACTGTTTTCCCCTTTAGTCTGTTCGGGTTTTTTTTTGCTCAGAACAGAGGCGCAGTACACACTTACCCAGGCGGAAGAAAAAGTAGTTCCCAACAATCGTGTATCGTTTGGATAAAATCCCAATAGTTTGGCTACTTTCCACTGTGTTCCTGATATACAAGACCTCAAATGACCGAAATATCAAAAGTAGCGATGTTTTGATTTGTGAATCGATTCTAGCGTGTAAAGATTTGGTTTCGGAGATATCGATATTTCAGTATCGATCCGCACATCAGTTCCCCATGCACAGTTACATCAGCTTCACCAGAGAATTACTATTATTATTATTATTATTATTATTATTACATACTTTAGCCAGAAATAATACTCTTGTGTAGGCGAGACCAACTCTTGAGATTATACAAGTGTTGCTGTTGCATCACAATGCAATAAAGTTTACATCACAAAAGATACTTGGTCAAATGCATCACCAGACCTTAGTCATCTGTATGAGTGAGTGGATTATCATTGGAGGTCATTTATAGTTTTGTCCACTTGTGATCCAATTACCCAACATGCATTTCAAACTAAGTGTGAACTGATAGAAAGTGACACTTCAGTTACTGTACATGGGTTCAATGAGCTTACACTATTAACTTCCATGTGTTAATCAAAGAAGATACACAATGACAGACCAGAAATGTCATTGATCCCACTCTTCAACCGTCTCCCTAAAAAGGTTTGACTTACCAATTTATTGTGTTAAATGACTTGCTTATCTACTCAATGTCTTCATTTAATTTATGTGTATTCCTTTGAGTGAATGAATGGCTCTAAAGTAATCTTTAAATATGACTGCACTCTCAAACAGTTCAAAGGCCCTCTGTTTCTCATTAACCCTGTGAGGACAAATCATTACCAACACATTAAATCATACCTCCTGCCGTATCAGTCAGTCATCCTTTCTGCCAACAAATGGGCCAGGTAATAAATCCTGTCATCAAAAAGGCCCCAAATCATAGTTGTTTTGCTGTCTGCATGTTCTGCCCATTGATTAGGGTGAATAATAAAATGTAAATTATAATAAACAGATACAGTGGAGTTGAAACTCTTTTGCAAAAGGCTGTTCTTCTTTCATCAGAAATAAAGTTGCCTTTTTTCCTTTACAGCAGTACACGATCTGCCCTGTGCAGTAAAAAAAAAGGCAATCTGTGTAAAGAGGTGGCTTGTAAAAGGCATCATGAGGCAATTACAGTGGTGTTATGGAATCAAAATTAACTGCGACCAAGCCTGTTTTACCTTGTAGTAGAAAATGACAGTCTTTATTGTTCCCAGAATTCAAGGACCGTTCCTTCCTTTCAAGGTGTCACTTTCATGGCCAAGAATCTTTGATTGTGCACAAAGGCTTCGCCAACAATCACTTGGCGTAGGATGTACAGTGTGTGTATGATCTTTCCATTTGAATCAGTGATATGTCAAAAGTGTTGTTTGACTACATAATTAGCATAGTGCGGAAGCTGTGTTCGCTGTTCTCATCTGTTCACCAGCCACCAGTGTTCTGAAGCTAACAAGAATTGGAGCAATGAAGCAAAGTGAGGTCACACATATTGTTATGCAGTGGCCAGGCTTCGTCTCTTTTACTTTTATCTCCCTGAGTCTCTTTTACTTTCTGTCCTTTTTTTTTTTTCTCTTACTTCTCTTTCTACTTCCACTACCACCTCCCACCACCCTCTTCTGTCTCACCGTACGGTGGGGGGAAGATGTATGCCGGTGCCCAGGTGGAGAAGGGGGAGAAATCAATAGTGAGGCTGTTTGAAGTTTTCTGAAAGACTTCCCAGGGAAGACGCTCTTGTCAGGGTGATAGATAAAGCTTGCGCCTCAGTCAGCCCCGGCAAGAGGCGGCCAGAGGAGAGGAGAGGAGAGGAGAGCGCCTCACCTTTTTAAGTGGGGCCCTAATAATAAAACAGCATGAATAAAACATCCTGGCTGAACCACGCGCTGCATTAGTGCTGCCGTCCTGTTATAAATGATACCGGTGGCCCTGGCGCCATTTGGGTAAAAGCCCACAGCACCACTTTAAAAGAGGGCCATGCACAGGAAAAAGGAGATAGATTGATATGTGTGTTCGGCACTTATTTATTTATATGTTATGGGGCTCAGGGAAGAATGAGGGAGAATTAGTAAGTTTTACTGTTGCAGAGTGACTTATTACTTTATTGCTTGCAGAGAGTTGGTGTGATCAGCAGTGTGAGGTCATTATCTTTATGTGCTGTTCTTCCTCCCCAGTGACCTAAAAAAAAAAAAAAAAAACTATCGTCAGATAGCACAGTTAAAGCCCTATACCAACTAAAGCAGCAACTGTGACAAAAATAGTTATGTTTCTCACCCAGTTCTCCTCTCCTACTGCCTGTCCATATCTTCATGGCTGTGTCTCAGCAGTTACATCAGATGCCCTTAGGCTCAAGTATCATGCATTTTGACATTTTCAACGTTTAACTTGCTTTTATGGCTTGTTTATCCTGTAAGGAAGTGTTGTGTCAAGTCAAGTTCAGGCAATTCTTTTCCAATAGCACAAAAAGAATTTTATTTATTTATTTTTTTCACAAAAAAGGTAACTCAATGTTCGGCATGCACAACAGTCGACAAGGTCATTTCCACCTCATTTTACAGTTTAGCCTCTTCACAACAACAATGTCAATACCACTGTGCACTGAAAAAACATTGCAAGGTTGTACAAATTCATCATTCATCAACACCATTCAAACTGTAGCTTTCAGGTTGGTCTCAGAGCCAGAAGGCTATCGGAGCTTCAGCGGGACATAAATCTCCCAGTACTGCTGCCCTGACCTCGTTTGTTTGGCCCTGACCGTTTCTTACTCTGGCCTTTTGGTGGACGGTTGCATTACAGCCACAGGGTCCTAGACCAAGGAAAGCTCTCCGAGCCCAAGGGTAAGCAGGGTCAAGTGGCCTGTCGCAGGGGTCAACGGCTCTCAATAACCCCCCTGGCCCCGAGGTCAATAGTTTGACCTCAGCTGTGGCCAGACTCTTCAGAGAGAGGTAGAATGAGAGGTCAAGCCTTTTCCACCTCTGCTTTCACCTCTGCCTCCCCTGGACGCACAGGTGTCAGAGGATCTAGTCCTAGCTGAAGGTCAGAGGTCTTTGTGCAGTAAGGGGTCCACTTTAATGTGTTGGATTTGTCCATGATGGGCTTCTTGTGGAGTTGCAGGAGGTAGTATTGATGCAGAGGTATCAGGTGTGAGAGAGCAAAGTGTCCAAGTTTCACTAATGTGAAGTTTATTTTTGCATTGCTTTCAAATCCATGTAGTCACAGGCTGCACAGAGAGGATCATTTTCACTCCAGATTACTAAATATATGTTCTTCACTGTTACTTGTGATCTATTCCTTTAGACAAAGTGAATAATGTACTTTAAATACTCCATCTGTAACACTATGGATGAATTCTCACAATGCCGCTGCCTGAAATGGACTGAACCCAGGAATCACTCTGAATGTACAGTCTATTATAATAACGCTGCTTGTTGAGATGTAAGCTCTAAATATATGGAAACGCAAATGCAGTGTGACGTTTTGTCTGCGTAAAGGAGGAAAACACAACTTTTCCATGACCTTGTATAATGTAAACCAGTGACCAAAGATTTAAAAAAAAAAAAGTTGTATAAAATAAACCTTCTTCACTAACCCTTTTAGAATTGAAGTGGGTGTAGAAAAGAAAGATTGTAGCTTCTTTAACAGCATTGAATGTGTGAAAAAGAGAGAAAATAAATAATGCTGACATAAATTTACAGTTCAATACAACCCTAACCCTCACACAACTCAACTGTCCATAGTTTGTGAAGACTAAACTGCAAGACCAAAAAAAGTCACACATACAATACTTTAACTGGTCCGCCTCTAGCCTTGTAACCCCGCCCCCAAAGGGCAGGTGAGGGTATTGTTTTTGGTTGTTTTGTTTGTTTGTCAGCAACTTTATGCAGAAACTACTGGACCAATTGCCATGAAATTTTCAAGAAAGGTGCGAGGTGGTCCAGAATAGATCCCATTCAATCTGGATGAATGTAGGTCAAAGGTCAAGGTCACCAAAAATATGTTTTCGCAATGATAAGCAATAGGGCAAATCAGGTAAAAAAGGGTTTGCACTGGGCCGGGTTTGTTGTGCCTGGCACCACTTGTTTAAGGGACAGATTTGCTGTGGAATAATTTTCACAACACAATTTCATAACTTTAATTTCCATCCAGTTTCCTTAAGTTTTGATAAATATCTTGGATTGTTGATGTAGAGTTGGACCATTGTGTAAAATGTTCACCATCACATCCCAAAAATTCTCAGCAGGGTTCAGGTCTGGACTCTGCGGCATCCCATCCATGTATGAAATGATGTCTCGTGCTCTCAGTTTTGGGCCTGTTTGAGCCTCATGAACCCTGGTGTCATCTTGGAACATGTCTGTGGCATCAGGAACAAAAAAAAAAACTCCACTGGTGTTCAGACCCGTTCAATCAATTGACCTCATTTTTTTTCATATCGTAAAATCCCTAAATTTACCATCTCTAACCTCTTGGAGCTGCTGTAGCATCTGTGTTGCCATGGTAACGCTATGCACAGTTTGTCGCAATATACGCATCCTATCCATCCACGTAACCAGAAGGAATGTCAGGCAAAAGTTTAACAAAACAAATTTTTGGACAACGGAAGTCAAACAAGCACTTGAATGGGTAAATATCAATGACAGTCTGACACCTGCATATGTCATGAAATTGAAAACGTTGCTCCGCTAAGCTAACACCAAGCAGATCCAAAGGTACAAATATTATTTCTCTACTGCTGAATCAAAGTGAACGACCCAAAAAAGTGCTCAAATAAAAATGTTCAGATCATAACTTGGTTTTGTATGAATGAAGCCTCTGCTATCGGCTAATTGTTTTATGTTACATTGAAATAATTCCGACTAGAAGGTTTATATCAGGTTAACTAAATACTCATGTAATGGTTTTCTAAATGTTTAATCCCATTGCGTGTTTTCTGTTATTTATGTCTGTGGTAAGAACTTCACCTTTAGTCAGTGTTAAAGAGTTTGATTCCCTCTACGTCAACCGCCCCTTTCCTCTTTGTATACACTGCAAATTATTCTGTTCTTACCAAGATATAAAAAAACAAACAAACTTAGATTTAAAAGTGTTGGATAATTTAGTTTGTTTTACGAGTTAATTTCTTATTTTAAGTGTTCATGCATCTCTAGACATGCTTATTTCTAGATTAAATTCAATATATCTTGTCAAATGAAATGATCCTGCTACACGGACAGATATTTTACTTGTTTTCAGTACCTTTTACCTCAGATTTAGTGTTTTTATCTTGCTTTTAGACACCTTTTTTTTGCATTGTATATAGCTTTAAAAGCACCTAACAAAAGCAGAACGACTGAACCTGTTTAAGTACACACCAATACTCCGATCATTATCCGATTTCTAGTTATCAGATTATTTAAGTGACTGACTAAACAGGATAATCTGATATGTTTTATCATACAGTGGTGGGAAAAAAAAGTTTTTGGACACCCCATGCATTTGTGTTATATTCCATTAAGAATCACTCGTAAGTCATTGATCTCTGCCAAGAATTATTATTCCATTCTCAAAACCCACATGCTCGTTTCTGCACGTGCTCTGTTCCATCGAGGTCTGGATGTTTCAGTCAGATAATGCCTTTTGAAACGCATTCAGGGCATGACATGTAGGAACTGTCAAGAATTTAGTTTCGTTAGGTTTTTCTTTTAGTCAATAAATTAAAAAAAAAAAAAAAGACAAACTTGGTTTTGTCTGACTCATGCAGCCACATCTTTTGAAAAACAAAAAAAATATATATAATTTCTGCAAATATTTCATGATATTAGAGATTTGGTGAAATTTTAAGCGTGTCCGAAAACTTTTTTCCACTACTGTATAACAACAGTAATCTGATTATGAGAATTCGGATTAAAACACTTGGTTTTCCCCCCAATACTCCGATGTATCCCTGCATGTATACAAGTTAATCTGATTTAATTTGTTCTTTTATGACTGCACATGTGTTAACATAATAGAAGTTACGCAGTTAAACATGAGCAAAAGACAACAGAACATATAAGTCTACCAATCCGACAAAAAATTGAATAACATCCGTGTTTTTTTTGATTATCGCATTCCTTAGATGCATGTAAACAAGTTAGATCTGATTATTACTCACAGTTATCGGACTTTTATGGTTATGTAAACGGACTCATTGAGAGATTTACATTAGCATCTGCAAAGGAAAAAAAAAAAAATGTAATTAAATACTTGAGGAACATCGTGAAGGACATCGAGGAACGTTCCGTAAACATATTGAGAGAGTAGAGAAAGCGCAGCTGGAGTGTTGAGAGTGTGTTGCATACTAGGGGAAGATGTGCGCCTAAATCTGACAGCACCCCACTGAGACAATCACAGAACTGGGAGTCTCCTTATTTGTTTAGCAGCCACACGATAAATAACAACATTCTGCTCTGAACTAAAACACTCTCTGTCTCCCTCTGTCTCTTGGTCTCTTCCCTGCTCAGATCTCACTTTCCCCCACCGCCTCCATCGCTCGCTTTGTCTCTTTCTGCGCCTTGACAGTTATTTGTATCTTTGTTGCTCTCTATGTCTACCTGTCTGCAGCTACTCACACAGCCAGAGGCTAGCTGTTTGTTTCCTCCTCTATGAATTGTAATATCTCCTCGTCACACTGTTTCGCAGCCTTCCCGACTCACTTGTGTCAAATAAAATCCTTATATCCGCAAATTGTTTTTCAGCAGTTTAAAAAGTAACTGAATATGTAAATGAACGCGGAAAGTTTCGATTCCAATATTCCAGCAGACCGGGATGGCAGTCGCGCTTTTCCTTTTCCCTTTTCAGTAGAAGTTTCCTATTTCTACATCTGTTTTGGCCTCCTTCTGATCTTTTTACTCTGACAAGGTGACAAGTAAAAATACATATATATCAGCGGTACAAACTTAGTCTGACAGCGTGAAACTTATCAGATATCCACAATCGGATTGTGATTTCCTGGATATAAATCACTCTAGTTTGATATTCAGGTTTGTAAAGCATTAATTCCTAAAGATTTATTGTTTTTGGACCTAAAGGATTATTCTGGACAGAGAAGATGATAAGCCTATCTCCCTGTGTCCTATTTGCCTTCTAAAAAAAATCCTGTCGTTGTTACTCGCTGTTATCACATGAATAGTTATCATAAGACTTGATCTACCTTTTTTTCTAGCGCTTAACAAAACATTGTTTTGTAAATGAAATCTTGGTCCTATTTAAATGCATCTGAATATTTTTGAATTAATGCATGTGGGAAGCCCACAGTGGTTAAAAGCAGCCACAGGAAGAAACAAAAATTGATTTAAGAATGTGATAACGCGACTTGCTCAGCATTCTTTCAAATTTTGATCAAAGTATTTCAAAGGTTGACATGCCACATACAGAGCACTTCACATCAGCGGACCGAAAGAGATCACCCTTAACCTTTAAAGATCAAGAACTGTTCTTGTCCTGACTTCAAATGTGTTTTTTCCTCTTCATGTAAACATTCCTAAGTGATTTATCACCATGTCTTATAATATTACTCTCTGAATTTCACTTTTTTCAGTTAAAATCAAGTATTTTCATATATTTAATTGATTGACAATGTAAATGTTCATGAAGGTGTTAGACACTTAGAAAGATTGAAGAGAAAAGTGACTTTTTTCTGCAAAATATATCATTAATTTAAAGTAAAAACAAGCAACTATAACCAGGGTGTGATTTGTCAAAGAACGTCCAACTCTCGGGTTCTATTCCTCTATTACACATCAGATCTTACACAAAATTTTCACAACTTCTAACACACAAATGCTGGGCCCCATGAATTCATCACATTTACCC
>JAPTYQ010000009.1:8628993-8641642 GCA_029814465.1 Ostorhinchus cyanosoma
CTTTCTTTCTTTCTTTCTTTCTTTCTTTCTTTCTTTCTTTCTTTCTTTCTTTCTTTGTCATCTTACTACAGCTGTATCAAGCTATTTTATGAATATTCTAACAATGTTGGTCAAAATTGTGCAAAATAAATACATAAATAAATGCATCGTTCTTATAAAATAACAACAGTAAAAAAAAAAAAAAAAGAACAATCAGAGCTTCTACGTCCTCCACAAAAAAAAAAAAGGAAAGGCCTGTCATTATTATTATTACATTTAAAACTATAATTGCAGATGAATGATTAGAGGCATCGTATCCTCCTAGCATTCAGTTCTGGCTTCCCCTGGATACAAACAATTACCTAAAAAAATAGAAAAAAATCTGGCGTTGTGCTCATTAGCATAAAAACAAGAAGCTATAGGAACCTGACACACTGTTTACCCTGTTTGTTGTGTGTCTTTTGTGAGCGAGTACAGGTGTTTGATGCCACAGCGAAACCCCTATGGTGTGTTTACCTCAGACTTGTCCTTCAGTCAGCAGAAGATTGATGGAGAGCCACACACTCCCTTGGTGCAGCTCTGTTTGTGTAATGACAGCATGCGGCCACTAGGGGCTTACTGATCACAGCACTGTGTGTATGTACTGTACTGTATATATGTGTGTGTGTGTGTGAAAAAGAGACACACAGAGAGAGAGAAACAAAAAAGTGAATGACAGAGACAGAAACAAGGAGGCCGGGAGAAGTCAACCACACATGTGCATGTCAGGTTTTGTAAATAAGCATGTGTTCTTGTTAAAACCTGCAGTACGGGTGCACGTGTGTTTACGCTCTCACATTGTTCATCTGAAAAAGCCTCTTTCTTTCGCTGTTTTATGTCCCCCATGTTTGTTTTTTGCTGTTGCCTCTGGAGAAAGTGAGCGAGACAAAGAGTCTATTACTGAATCTGTCTTATTGTGTGCCTTTTTCATCTCTTTATGCAACCTAACACACACACACACACACACACAACAATGCACACATGTATATACACACTCTCTCTCACATACACACACACACACACACACACATCCTTTCCTGTAAGACCACCTGGCTTCCCGCTGCCAGTCCGCCAGCCAGCTCAGCAGCCAGAGACTTGGCCCGATTAATTATCTTCCTGCTAATTGAATGTAGGGGGACTCTACAGGGATGGGTCATTAAACTGATGCAGCGTATGTTTGTCTCCACTGTTTATCTATCCACAGCTAAAAGATACATCAGACACACTGCACACAGACACACACAGACCCACACATGCACGCGCTAACAAATATCAACACTTTTATATAGTTTTCACCACTAAAATATACTACGTATTGTTGAAGGCAGTTGGGTTTTGATAGAATTCATTACATTTTACAAGACAAATTGAAGTTGTAATGAGATGATTGATTGTTCTTATACTGATTTTATGTGATGATTAATGGGGATTAATTGTTAACCTATAAAGCAGTTCAACTGTTACAAAGTCCTTCACACTAGCATAAAAAAAACAAGTGAAACAAAAGCAAAATAAAAACATAAATTAGTCAATTTCACCATATGATAATGTCATTTTATGTTCATGATTTTTATCCGTGAGAAGCGCATTATAAATAATCTTTACTTACTACAATAGAGAAGTGCATTTAAAAGGAAAAACAAAACAAACCAGTAAAATCAACTAAAACAAAACTATGCTTTAGAAAGCGGTTTATAAGATTTTACTCACTCGGCTGACCCAGTTTCCTGATTCCATCGTTTGTTTTAGGCTACAATATTAAAATAGGGGAGAAAAAAAGAAAGAAAACATAACAGTAAAAATCCCAAATTCTTACTTGAAATCAGCTGCAGATTCTTTTTCATTAGTTTGACTTCATTTCAAAATGAAAATTCATATAAATATAAGACAAATATAAGCCTATTGGTAGGCTCATTTTCCAAGTACGCAACTTTGAAATCACAAATGACAAGTTTCTCTGCCTACATTTGCCTCTCAGGCATCCTATGCACATGCTCAAACTGAACTCTTTCCACTGTGGCGTCTTCAAGCCTTCTGTCGCACCCAGCGATAACATTGTGACATTTGTACAAACAGTACAAGATGTTACATGCACACACTCACAGACCACGTGCCGAGGCCTTATGGAAATCTTATTAATAGAGTGTATATGGGGTTTAATTAATGCAAAGCACTTTAGGTGTGACAAGCAAGCCCTTGGTCTCGGCATTAAGCCTACATTGTTTCAGCGCTAACGAGACGGCTCTCGGGGGAAGTGGCTGCCTTCTTCTCATCTTTTCTCCTGTCTTTGTCTTTATCACCTTCTTTATGTTATTGGTGTCATGTAATCCTTGATACTGTGACTTGGTAATGACTGGAGACGAAGTGGGAAAGGGGAGTGTAATGTCGACAGTCTTGGTTTGTAGCTGGTTGCAAGAAAAATGACTAATGTTTAAGGAGAGCTTAGAAAAATAATAGACAAAATAGTAAATAATGAATTCTTAGCCTTTTGTAGGGAGGTATACTGTCCTTTTTTTCTTATTTTCTCCCTTTTTCTTAATAGTGCAGGACCAGAACATTACAAAAGAGAGATCTAAACACATGAAGAAAAAAATCTATAATAATAAAAGGAAAACATTTGACATAGCTAGGCTGTCCTTTCTCTTCCACACTATACACTTTACTATATGCTTTAGCCTCTCGTCCACACACAAATGTTGTTTTAAGTCACTCAAACTGATTTTCTAAAACATTCCCAAAAGTGTCGATCTTTCAAACTCTACTTTTGAAACTGGGAAGTTATTGTTGTGTAATGAGCATGTGTCTAATACAACAACAGATGTGTGGTAGATACAGATACGTATATAAAATGGATGTATACAAAAGCGTCTGCATCTGCTGTCGTTGTTTTACTGTCAGGAAAATAAACTGATCGTGGACACTCTTTTATGGTATTTGATATATTACTGATGTAGACTTTATTGCTGCTAAGTTTGTTTGGATGTTTCTAGTCCTTTTTGTGATGTTGTGTGAAGGGAGATGTAAAATAAAGGATATATAAAGTATATTATTATTGTTTTTTAAATACTGGTATGAAATGAAAGATGTTCTGATTAATGTGGACTAAGCCTTTGGTGAACCTGCTTAAATATTAGCCGATTTTAAGCTATCAAAAGCGTCAATACTTAAACAGAATTACAGAATTAACCTTTAATTGCTTTAAAACTGTGTATTTCAACTGATTCAAATGGGGTGGCCTGAAATTGCAAGTAATTCATAAAAATAGAAAATTAAAAACTAAGAGAAAATCATAATCCATAAAAGACATGATGAACTGTGAGTGTGAAACTGAAGCACTGTGGTTCTGTTTATGTGTCAAATGTTCACTGTGGTCGGTTTCAGATGCTGCAGCTCTTTCATAATTCACAGTTTGAGTTATTATTTGTTCAGTATTAATTGTAAATACAAGCTGGACTGACTGTACATAGCCTGACCAAGGAAAATCTAATTCTCACTTTGTGCAGTAATCTACACCTGGATTTTTTTGCCTATGTTTGCCTATATCTGGGGCCGCCAGAAATGTGTGATGTTCAAATGAGCCAAAAAAAGTTGGGAAAAATTAGTTTAAAAGAATTAATTTGATGAAATGTGTTCAGTTTTTTCAGTATGTTGGGTTTGTGATTTTTCCTTTCATATGTCAAACATGTCAGTTACCCTCTCATGCCTTGTTTGTTAGTTTTTTTTATTAAATTCTTCTTCATTTATTGTTATTTCTTGCATCACCAAACCCCAATCTTTGCATCCGATAGAATCCCACACCACCATCTCCACCAGCCGGTATCATGCCTCACTTGTCCCTCCTTCGTAAGCGGTGAATCAATGCTGCCCCAGTGTAGTATTTGTGTTAGGGAGCGTATTCAAACCCATATATGAGGCCTATTGTCGATGGTAAAGGCTGCCGGCTGACACACAACCCTATTCCCCCCACATGCTTGCACACACATAATGGCCATTTCACAGCTCGTCTGGGGGTAATGGTGCCTGGTTGGGCATGCCTAGATGGATCACCCCCAGATGGGGATGAAATGGGTGATCTGGCAGGATTGAGTTGGCCTTAAGGTGCTTTTTAGAGGACCCGGTTACTGACGTTAGAGATCTAAGCTCCAGCTGCACCTCGTGGGTCTGCATACGTGGACAAGGTGACGCATAGATGATGGGATAGGATTTCCCAGTAGGATTATACCATCTTCTGTGTTTCTGTCATTTCAGGCTTATCTATTCGTGTAGGAAATATGAAACATAACCTGCAACTAAAATGACAAAAACCCGAATCAGTCCGACTAACCCCACCCCACCTCTCCTCTTCAACCTCAACACAACCAAAACACAACATGACTGTGCTGGTATTTCGACTGGACCTTTGAGGCGAGCGGCGGCTGACGTTATAAATGGCGTGCGGTGGATAATGTCAATATTCTGTGATTGGACTGAGCCTGCTGAGTCGCTAAAGGTCAGGGAGGAGCACATTGCTGATTGTTTTCCAAAGACAGCCCATTGAAGTTTGTCTGATAGGGGTCATTTAGTTTAAGACACGTTTAGAGGCTAAGTTATCAGTCTGTGTCACCGATGCTCCCTCCTCAAACTCTGCTGTTTCGCTGAAAATGAGACAAATTTGTTCCAGTCTTTTTTGGCGAGCGGCTGAACTTAAACAATCACATTTGACTTGGAATTGTATTGATTTATTCAATGCAAATTAAATGAGTTTTTAGTAGTTTTATTAATTATTGTCTGGGCTGATTATATATATATTTTTTTGTTGCTCAGGTTGTTGAAGACGAACTGGTTCTATATGACCCTGTTCCCTGTCAAACTGATGGATTGATGCCATAAAAGTCAATACCCTCTAACTTTTTGTAGTTGAGAATAAGTTGTAATTCTCAAGGTGAAGGACTTGACACTATGGTGTTTTAAAAAATACTTTAAATCAAACATTAAAATCATTGTAAAATAATCACAATCAGTAACAAGCCCTTATTGGACGCTTTAAAACATGTATTAATAAGCACACACTATAGAAATGCTAATAATAGCATCGCATTTATATTTATTGTAAGATTATAGAGTGTTTAATACACTTTTAACTATACTTTATCCTTTTACCACATCTAAACTGTGAAAGGCTTGTCAAGTTTAATGATGTTAGTATGAATCATATTTCCTCCCTGTCATACAAAGTGATTATAGTCTTAAATATAACATGTCAGGAATTGAATCATTAACCCTTTAATAACTGCACAGTATAGAATTTATTAACCTTCATAATAATGATCAATCGATGGATATATAGGGATGATATTTACGTTTTTTTCTTGTATCGGCATCGGCCTTTTACGTTGGCCGATACGCTCTTTTTTCCCTGTTCTGATTTACTAACGGTTAAAGTTCACGGCACCTCCGTGTTCTTGAAGATACTCTTACCTGTTCTACCTCACCTTGATGTTTATTTTAGAAAGAACTGACTTGAAGAATTAAGTGCACCGAACACTTTGTTTTGTTTTTAACTGAATGTAAGTTTTATTATGTGAAATTTTAATGTTACTTGTTCTACCTTACCTTTCTCCTTTTTTTTTTGTTTTTTTTGCCTATAGTTTAATATTATATTTGGTTCAGTAAATAATTCCTTTAAAAAAAAAATGAAGAAGATGTTTGGACATTTGTTATCATTTGACAAAGAAAAAAAATCAGTATCGGTTCCAAATATCGGCTTAGAAATATCGGCTTAGAAATATCGGCGGCCAGTATCGGTTATCTGCTGAGGCTGATGTAAAAAAAAAAAAAAACGCCCCCAAAAAAATCCATATCAGTCAATCACTACTTCATAAGTTATTGTTCCTGCTTTAGAACTGGTAGCTGCAAGTTAACATTTAATAAATGCATACTTAACAACTAGTTAACGCACAATGAGGTGTTTATTAATATTAACAAACTATCAAATAGACTTGTTAAATATCTATGCAAACATAAACTTATTAATAACTTAATAATGCTTAATAATGGTCTAATAATACTTTATAAATGTATAAACTGTGTTATATTTAAGCTATGTTTAAAGTAGTGTAGTTTGGGTTGTGTTTCAGTCAAATGTTAAATATATTCAGCTTTTTGTCCTTACACTTTTTATTCTGTTATAAACCTAGAGTTGAAGAGATGGTTAGAAATAAGGGTGAACTGGTTCTATGAAAAATCTGGATAATGGATCTTAAATAACCATTTTAGATCCACTATCCAGTATAAACATACAATGAGGATCTTTTCACCTCTCTTCTATGTAAGCGTTTAACACTAATATTGCAGTGAGTGACATGAACCCACTTTTAACCCAAAACAAGAGAAATATACAACACTGCTAACTAACACAAACAGATTTTTCATCATTTGTAGAGCTGAGTTGGATCAAATACGCAGATATAAAAAAAAAAAATCCCCATGTTCCTTTTAGCAGAGATGATTGTGTTGCTCATTTTTTAAGTGGCTGCCATAGAACCACAATAAACAAAACAACATTCTACACCTCAAAATGAACGTTCTTCTTTAATTTTAAGATGTAATTAAAACCACATTCACAATAACGCTTTAATCTCAGCTGTCCATTAAAACGCATACGCCTCTCCAAACAGATGTATGTGTGCACAATTATCTGCCGAAGAAGGCTTTTAGGTCTATTTCATTGACTGTGTTCCTTTTGTGGTATATCTGTGAAAGATGCAAATGTGGATATTTGCCATCCTATCCACCCACATCATTTGGAGAATCGGTGCATGTGCGTGTGTGTGTATGTGTGTGTATTTGTGTGTGTGTTGCAAGGTGTGTACATTAGTGCTCACGACGCCCCTCGTCTCAGTGCCTCTTCAAAGGGATTGAGTGGTGCCCTTTGTGGCCCCCGCTCCCTCCCTTTTCACTCTCCCTCCTTTTGTCTTAGTGTTTCATATTTAATAGAGCTGGCTCGGAAACAGAGTGAAGATAGGTACCTGAGGCTGAGGGCTAAGGCCCACTGATGCCTGGGTGAAGTGTCTCCTCTCGGCCTGTCTCTCTCTGTGTGCATCCTTCTCTCTCTCTCTCTCTCTCTCTCTTCCTCTCTCGCTCTCTCTCTCTCTCTCTCACCCTCCCGTGATCCTTTCAAGACGATCTATGAGCTGCAGATCAAACGAATCCACAATGATGTCCCCCTATTCTGTCAGGACAGCACGTTTGTTGCGACACCCCCAGCTCTACGTTCACACACACACACGCACATGCACACGCGCACACACACACACGCACACACACACACACTTGCAGCTTTCAAACAGGTGTCTTGACCGATAAGTGATACACATATGGAGTGAAAAAGAGCGATAGAATGAACATTTATGGAGCTCTCCACAAGTGAGTGCAGATCATGTCTTTTACTTTCATCTTTGCTCTTCCTCCTTTTCCCCTGCATCCATTCTTTCGTCCACTCTATCTCATATATACTTTTCCTCCTTGTGTGGGTGAATTGAAGGCATTTACTTCTTTTGGTCGGTTTATTATGGAGGTAGGACTTTTCTAACTGAGCTCACACGTTAAAACCCAACCACCACTGCCTCCCCGTTCCCCTCAGACACGTTTTCCTACAGTCAGGTGATGAGAGCCCATTGGCATCTGTCAAACTATCGGGCTGATTTTATAGCCGGCTTTCAATCACTTGCCTTGTAAAGAACAAGAACACATGTTCCGTATTGATCATCAATCAATGATCAATTAAGCCAGCTATTTGTCCAATTAGAGCAAGGAGCCCATCCGGACTTCAGCTTATTTAGCTGTTTGATTGGAAGGCAGCAGAGGGAATGGATATGCTTGCATAATTGATCAAGACCAGGTCTTTAAACACTTATCTTATCCAAAGCAGATAGTGAGAACATTTAGGTTGATCTCCAGGAATTCTTTTGCTAATAACAGGCTTCGCAGAGATTAGATGAGTTCTTATGTGCTTTCCTGACAGAATATTTGCTAAAAGACATGTTTGTTGTGACAATAGAAAAACCATAAGTCCACGTCTGTAAAACTCACGAAGAGTTCTTTTCAGTAGGTACCAAATGCCCAGTGTTAAATATATGATAATGTATGGCAAGATTATGTTATATTAAGTATTTCAACCTTTGATGGATAACATGAATATTCTTAAAATTCCTTTTTCATTGAGGCTATTTTTGTTTCAGTCACCTCACAGATTTAATCAGCTAAAGCCGTAACTTACCCCAAGTAATAAGCAGTGCAATCTGACCTATTATCATGAAAAAATATATATATATCTTAAAGTATTACCTTTTAAAGATATAGATTGAAAAAGTAACTCCAACACTTAGAAAAGGTGCAGCATTTTACCAGAAAACTACTCACCAACCATATTAGCACTGCCAATCATGTTACACAATTAGTCGCCACTATCAGCTTTTATAGTCAGTGCTTTTTGAGTTGTAGTGATATTTATAGAAAAAACATGATGGAGGCCCTGCAGAGTGAACCAGGATGACATGCTTGTCAGATCCACCACATATAAACAACATGGAGCAAAATTTTTTTTAAAGTACAGCATGGTTTATCATCATTAAGAGTGGATGGTAGCTGCCGTGATAATGGTTGTTGCTTTTAGTGTTTACATTTGTTTGTCTAAAAGATGATTTGTTTGATGATGTTCTTTTTACATCTGCATATATGTTACCTGGTCTAACTCTGCAAATGACATAAATTTGGTGTTGTGTAGTTGTTGTTATGGGCTAAAGGTGGATTCATGTCATTTACTGCAATATTACTAATCATACCACTTTGTATTAACCCATAAAAACCCAAATTAAATATAGAAAAATACCTGATTTTACTTAAGAATGCAAAATACTGACCATATTATTGGAATAAATGTTGAAAAGAGAGAAAATATATGGGAAGAGCTAAAATATTTGGGAATAGCTATAAAAGTAGCACTGGGTCTTTATGGGTTTGGGTCATAGTGAGTGTCAGCAGATAGGTGAAAAGATCCTCATAAGTCCTTGTAGGGTTAATGTAATTCTTTTTAAGACTAATTTAAGTGCATGTACCTTTTAAAGATGCAGATTTATCATTGCCAGAGATGATGGTAGCTGCGGCGCTAGTGGTATTTGCCATTTTTGCTGTTTGTTGTTGATTGAGAAGAGTTTACTATTATATCATGTTCGTGTTCTTCTCATGTTGGACTAAAGCCAGACTGATCATACATTTACTCACTCTACTTCTTGAGGTACAAGTGTTATGATATGATGCAGGGCTAACTGACTGACATATTAACATATGTTATACTAATTTAACTTCTCTTATTTAATGTATCCTGAGATGCACTTTAAACCCTAATATTATTTTAAAGGAAGCAGCTGCAACTCTGTGAATGCTGCAAAGAAGAAGAAGAAAAAAAAAAAACAGCTCACTATTTTAACACTTATCAGATTGTGTCAGTGTGTGTGACAACCAGCACCTTTTGGTGTCACTTTGGAAACCAATGAGCTCTTTTTCTATGAAGTGATTGAATGACAAATCACATAAAGTACTTCATATGAACTAAGGATGTACTGATATAGATCCCAGTATCAGGTTTCAGCCCGATACTGAGCGCTTGTACTAATACTCGTTCACCTCATAGTGCAGCAGGTATGTGGCCAAGGAATAATGTCAGCAGTGTGGAGATATTTCAAAATAAACAATGGTGACAAAAGTAAAGTGACTGCAGCTCACGTTAAAGACACAGATGGATACAGATGGAGTGTCCTGTCCATCGTCTGCGTACATTCCGTGCATAATTCTGTCTGTTTTCCAGGAGCCTGTGGAAGCGTACTCAGAGCCATATAAAGATCATCATATTATCTTACATATAAGGCCATGTGCGAAGCCAGACGGAGAGCAGGACCACAAGGAACCGTGGAGGTAGCGGATCTTTTCAAAGCGCGAGTGTGTGAGTAAGTGAAAAACTACTGACATATTTATGACGACTACCCCTATCAGTATCAACAATAGTATCTACATTAGTATTACCTTCTCTGTCGTTGCTATATTTGTTATTACTGACTTTCTGCTTCTTCTTCTCAAAACAACTTTACTCTTCTTCGTGGTATTTGGTAAGTATGGTTAATTAAGAAAGGCGCCCTCTTGTGGATTGATTTAGAAACGCTCATTCCAACGCATTAAATGTCCGTAGCAGTACTTTGTTATAGTCAGACTAATGACAAAAAAGCACATTTTCAAAAGTAACCAAGAACTGTAATGGTATTATTAAGTACTCATATCTCGTACCAGGTATCGGCAAGTAATTAAATGTACTTGTGCTGGTACTCGGTCTGGAAAAAAGTGGCATTGGTGCATCCCTAATGTGAACCATACCAATGCCTTAGCACCCTGTGTTTTTTACTAGACCCCTCTGGCCTCTAGTTTTCTTCTACCCCCCTAAAATTCTCACTACAGAGATGGCGCTGTCTCCCCATTTTCTCCCACCAGCTTGGACCTCAAACCCTCTGAACCCTCTTCTTCCTCCTCCTCCTCCTGCCACTTCTTTTGCTTATGAGAGATTGTTTATTTGGGTCAAATAGTCAGTTATCTCAAGAAAAAAAAAAAAAAAAGAATGGGCGTCTCACACCCCTACCATCCCTTTTCTCAAATCCTCACCCTCCTTCTTTTTCTTTTGCACTTTTTTTCACCCCCAGCTTCTCCATTTTGGTTTTCAGCCATTTAACCAGTCAGCAACAATCAGAGCTGACAGAGCAACGGGAAACAATTGAGGCGGGGTCACCGGAGGGATGACCTCAGTGGGTTAGGGGGTGGGGATCGAAGGGAGGCCCAGGCAAAAAACCGCCACCCCAGTGCAGTGTCCCGCCTGGCTCTTTGTTGCAGTCAGCCAGTGAGAAAATGGGGACACTTTAGCTCTTCTCTGCACAGACCTCTCTCCACTCTCTTCTCCCCATCGCCTTCTCATTTGCTCAGCTCACACTCTTTTCTTTTGCCTCTTTGTGCAACTGCCCACAGAAGGGAACCGAGGGGGCAGAAAGTGATAAAGTGACTGACGGGGCACTTTTTCCTCCCATCTTCCCTTTCTCTGTAGCTGCGTGACACTCAGGTTGATGATTGACAGGGGGCGTGGATGTAGATGTGTGCGTGTGTCTGTGTGTTTGCGGGGGTGGGTGGAGGTGGGGGGTGGTTGCAAAGTGGCTGCGTGTCTCTCTGCGTGTCTGTCTGGACTCTATCGGAGTGGGGGGGGGTGGAGGGAGTCGGAGGACCGAAGTGGGTGAAAGCTGGACGGATGGGTATGGGGGAGCGGGGGGTTGATAGTAGGAAGGGAGAGTTGAGGGGAAGAAGTATAAGGGGAGGGGGTCCATCCACTCATTCTGTCACCCTCTCTGTGACAGTTTGGAGGTTTCACACTTAGCTGCCCCAGCGTTTGTTTGTCTGCGCGCCTCAACCAGGTTCCCACGTGAAAGTGCTCCCTCACTGTCCTCTTGCAGTCATCTGACCGTTGGGCAGCGCTGTAGTCAGAACCAGCGCTGAGACGACCGTATACAGACACTGACAGCTGGGCCCAGGTCTGCAGACGCAAGGGCGTACAGTACCTCAGAGGGACTCGATCTGGTTCCCATGCCAGCAGCCCACTTGGTGACCCCACGGTTACTGTGGCCCGGAAGACTAATTACTCTGGGGGATATTTTTTTAAGAGTATACCAAAAAATGACACAGCATTAATGCATTGAACGTACCCTAAATTTCAAGCTACAGTTCTTTAGCCGGGGGTGTATTAGTTATGAGATTTAGAGTTGAGTTTGTAGAAATGCAGAAATTTATACCTTTTTTACTTTCACGTAAACTCACAAAGTGGATCAAACATTTTTATCTTGAAATTCTAGCTTGTTTTTTTTTTTTTTTTTAGTTTAGTTTTTTTTTATCTTATTTTAAAGAATTGACTCATTTTAGTTGAGTTTTTATTTAATTCTACTACACCACAAACCAAAGCAGAGCTCTGTAAATGACACCTAACTTTACTTGTCTAAGATTAAAAAAATAAGTCAATTTTTGAATATAATTTTATTTAGTTTATGTTCGTATTGCGTTTGTATTTTTATTCAGCATTTTGGAAAACTCATTTGCGCTTTTGTTTTTTGTTAATAAAATTAGTCTTTCGCTGCTAATTTTATTTTATTTTTCTAACTGCAACAATTCTATTCTAGATTTGTGCCGTTGTTGTGGTATCATCTTGGCAATTTGTAAAATAAATAATGGACATCGCATGCATATTATTGCTTTATCTACTGGAAAATGTCATACTGAGTTGACTTCATTCTCTCCAAATATCAAACTAATACACTGATACGCATAATTAGAGGTCATGGGCAGGCAATTAAAACAGTATCCCTTGTTCTCACTCAGCTCATCACAAATGTATGATAATTTAATAATTTTGCCACTGGTGTCATATATGGATGATTGATTAGAGATGGAGAGAAAGGGGTGAAAGATGGGTGGAGGCAAGGCGAAAGGAGGCAGAGTGGGAGGGAGGGAGCGAGAGGGGAAGGGGGAGTGAAGTATGAATTAGTGACGGGACGGAGGGAGAGGGAAGAAAAGG
>JAPTYQ010000009.1:8832854-8843405 GCA_029814465.1 Ostorhinchus cyanosoma
AACTCCATGGGTTTTACTGGTGAATCAATGTTGTAGAAGATGACAGAGCCTCTGAACGTCCAAATGGGTCATATCTGATGACCATGAAAAGATGACAAACTGTAATTATTTACATGCATGGATAGAATTAATGGATCAGATGAGATGAGTGGATTTATTGGCTGTTTGGGTCTTTATGGGTTAAGACACACAAACGTTATATATTTTACATTTTGACCCTTTAATAGTTTTAGACGACTTCATATTTGGAACGTTGTAAGGGAAAGAGAGTTCAGATTTTGTTAGCCATTGTTAATTGAAAACATCTCAGAGCTCCCCACTATTAGAAGGTAAGAATGTTGTTAATACAGTGTGTAAATCAGGTTATATTTTCCCACTTCACTGGATGCTGATCCAAAGTCTACACAGTCTTTGCTCAAAAGTCTGGCAAACATCACTAAATTGTTTTCCTCTATACTTTTCCTAAGATCCTCCATACGTTAGCAATTCTGTTGTTGCTTTAATGGTCCTAAACATCCAGCTTCAAACAGAACCACATCCAATGTTGGCAATGGAAATTAGATCAATGGGTAAAAATGGGGGCCAGACGGTGAGCAAAGCACAGCAGAGGGCGAATGACACAAGCACCATGACTTCACTATGGAAGTATTTAACCCCCCTTAAAAAAAAAAAAAAAAAAAAAAACATCCCTCATCCCATCACATGCTTTCTCAACTCTGGTAAGTGGAAACTGTTTAATGATAACTGAAGAAGGAAAAGAAGAAAATGTGTCCCATAGTATGAATGAAAGAGTCATGCATGATGCTGGTTATTGGTTCTACCACATCATGCTTGTGGTGATTTGTCAGAGGATTATTACATGTTTTCTGCACAGCACTGTGTGTACATTTACTCCCTACAGCTTTTAACCCTCATCTAGTGGATCCTGCAAGTCCAGTAAACAACACAGAGTCATATATCTATTTAATCTACACAAAGTGTGACATAAACATAAACTTCATTTTATCAATGAAGACTGGAGCCATGACAAGAACGTTGCGCCTTCCACTTTCCCCTTTTTGTGTTTTATTTTCCAGCGCTTTTCCTGCATCTCTTCAATCCAACAATTCAACCATATAGGAAAGAGGGGAAGAGAAAAAAAAATGCAGAAGGGGGGGGTCAGACGAGAGTTCTGGTTAATAGATTGAGAGAGATAGACAGGTCTGCTTGGGAAGCAACATAATTCAACCACGCTATCAGTGTTTACCAAAGCACCTGTTTTTATGTTGTCTCCCTATTTAACAACTGCAGCTGGGACTTTGCATTTTATCACAGATAATGAATTAGGTGGGGAAGATGAATGGTGTTTTGCATGGCTGCATGATAAAGAGATCCCATTGTGTGACATTGGGAGATAAGGACCTGACGGATTGCAGGTCTCTTCTGGCAAAGTCAAGAAACTAGCTATAGGATTTCTGAACTTGCAGCTCTCCTCGTGACTTAAATGAACCTCAGATAAATCCACTCAGATAGAACGTCTACCATTGTGAGCATTCTCTCTTGATACCAGGCTAATCAGTTAAAGGTCACTACATGTTTACATCTGCTGTACCACTACCATTCCCCAGTCCATCTGTGATGATTGAGTCATTATGACCCGCTCACTGCAAGGGTACTCTATGTCAAACTTAGCAATAAGGATGTGAGAGTGTGCAGCAAAAATAAACGGTTAAATGACACGTGAGTCATCGTTAAATAGAACAAAACTGTATAAAGGGCACGGTGAATGAATCAGGTTTCCAGAGTAAAATGATCTGTAGTCTTCAAAGACACTAAAAAAATAAATAATAAAAAACTCACAGAAATACTCCTGATTGGTCAGTTTGTGGGCGACTAATTAATTGTAACTGATTACTTCAAATGAAAATGAACAAAAAGAGACACTTTTTCTGTTTTTGTTAAGAAATGATAGTGGTTTCATAGAGAACAGTTTAACATTTGGGTGAGATGAGCTGTACAGTATTTTAATCAGAGGTTGACACTTATTTTCTATATACGTTTGATGAATAGAGATGTTTAATGTGCTTTTATTTTTCCTTGTAGTCTTGCTTATATCTTTATTAAACCATGTCTTTGGCTTGTCTTTAAATGTCAATACTCCCAATGCCTAAATTAACGTCAAAAAATGTAATAGCAGATAAAGTAAATAGATATGTGATTTTCAGGAGACATAACTGAAAAGCTACAGTAAATGCTTAAGTTGATTAAAATGATTTTCTTGATTCAGAAATCAAAATCTCTGAACCAAAGAACATTGAGATCATATGTATCCATTCGCACAAATGTCCATCTTCAACATTTTATTTAACGGGTTGAATCGGCGACATCACGAGACCTAAATCTTGACTGGAGGACGGTAGAGAAAAGGAGAAAAGGGTAGTTGGTGGAGCGATTGGGGGATACGCAGAGAGTGGAGGCAGCCCTGGGAAACATGGCAGCATGATTTATGGACACCTTTGAAGTGAGCTCATTCCAGCCACACGGCCTGCCGGCTGCATTTCAGAGCCGGGACATTCTCCTGGCGGTATGACGAAGGGGGAGAAAATGACCCTTGAGGTCACTAACCTCCACTAGTGTACTGCTCACATATGCACTTCCTGGTTTTGTGGCAATTCATCAGCATGTGTTTGGTTTGCAGAAAACAAAAATGAGCCAACGAGGCGGTCGACAGACGTGTGATGCAACTTCTCAGTGAGATATTTGAAGGTCAAAGTGAATGGCAAGGAGGGAAAAGGGGGTGTTCCCTCTCTGGGATCATAAAAATTGGGTCAACAGAGATATGTTCCTACACAGTCCAGTTAGGTTTCTTTTTTTGCCTCAGTAGGCAGAATTATCAGGGGAAATTTATAGTATCTGCAGCAGAATGGAAACTGATTTGTATCGTCCTTTTGCAGTTGAAACCTCTCTCTCTCCAGTAGTCTCACCAATGATGACATCATTGTTTGAATAAGTAAAGCTCCCCGTCCTCTGCACCGCGAGTGAGGATTGAAGACTAAGGCGGGTGGCTTGGCAGTAGTCAGTCCCAGTGCGACAGTCTGCTTTGAATTCATCATCTCCTCCATGTGTTTGGATTGTTATTACCAAGATCTTACCACTTTGTTTGAAAGTCATTTCCTAAATACATCAAATTGTTTGATCTTATCTGCTTCATTTATGTGAGCTGAAAAGCCCGGGATTGAGAATATGAGCAGTAATTACGCTCAACAGGAAGTCCCCACAAAGATATCTAAACAAAGCGCGTGTGTGCGGCTGCTCCTTGCGTCTGCTCTTCCTGCACAAGTCGACCATTGTCCCCGTCTGGCTGCTGTGTTTATTTTCTTGTTTGATCCCCTCTCTACCCTTAGCTGATGTGTTCACATGTGCATGTATGTGCATGCCACATAACAGTGTGTGAGTGCTCCTGCACACGGCTGTAAAGGTTGTATCTGTGCAGCTCTGCAGGACTGTGTCAGTGTGTTTAGATGTAATATGTCCGTTTTTCATTCTGACTGTGTGTTTGCAAATTCTGAGAAATTCTGAGAAATTGCAGAGGTGTCTCTGTTTGGGGTAACAGGAAGTGTGTGCAGACTCTCTGCTCATTGTTGTCAGTCCCACACTGGTCAAAGGGGTCGGAGCCCAGAAGGAAATGAACCTGCATTTAGTTGTCAGTGTAAATACTAGAATAAAGGAAGAAGATGTGTTTTCATGACAGGAAAAGGAAAAGAGATGTATAACAGGTCAGGTTACACTATCACACCTATTCTTTGCCGTGGGACTTGATCTGCAGATTTTTAAACCAATCCACTGTCCAAAACTATAAATAATTGGTTCTCAAAATAGTTTTTCAAATATCTGTTGCAGCTCTAGATACAACATGCATTTAAAGCCATTTGATGTAACATTTCCCGATAATATTTCTGACGAGATGATGTCTTCAGTTGTTTTGTATTTATGCATTTTATTGACTTATGCATTTATATTTCGTCGTACTTGTCAAATTCAAAGAAATCCATGTTTGTCTTCAGTGTCACAACTCATTTTATGTGTCAGTGGCATCATACCACTGTCTACAATTTTTTTTTTTTAAATGTCCAAGATCAGCAAGATTTATGGACATTCAGGAGAATCTAACTGCAGAAATGGACTATAATACTTATTATTATGTTTTTTGGTTGCATATAATCATGCATAAATGTTTAATAACTTAAAATAAGATAGCAGTAGCTGAGAACATACTACTTATTTTTCCGCTTTCAGTGGTAAGGTTCTTTACCATCACTACCATTTCCAATTAATTAAAAAGACCAGAATGGGCAAACCAAATACTGGCTCTAACAACAGCCTTCTTTTGTTTTGTTTTTTTACCACCACTGTAGTGGAGGGGAAATGTTCACAGTCTACAACTTTCATTCATTCATTCATTTTCTGAACCCTCTTTATCCTCACTAGGGTCTCTGGAGCCTATCCCAGTTACTTATGGGCGTAGGTGAGGTACACCCTGGACATGTCACCAGTTCATCGCAGGGTTGATTGTGTGATAATCTACAACTTCACCTTTAGTCACTAATATTTCATACTAAATACGTAAACCACTCTATTAAAATCTAATTTTACTGCTTAAAATGAAGCCAAAATAAGCAAACATAATGTGATCGTACATGGCCTCATCTGTAAACTTTCACATCAGTTCGGTTTTTATCGACAATAGTGGTGAACAACAACTCCCTTGATCGTATGCTACGTCATGATAATCATTTAATTCTTTTTTTTTTTTTTTTTTTTTACCCTTTCGATTGAGAGACCACTTGTGGCAAAGAGTTCATACAGCATATTTAACTTTATGCACTGGTGAACAGGCACATTTATGTCAAGCAAATTTGACTTGATTTGCCTCATTGGCTTCCCACATAGTCAGGAAGTCCAAAATCATACCAAAACCTCTATGTTTAGGATGCACTAATAATATGAGTTCACAATTTTTTATGGGACAAAACCCCAATTTTCACATGGCCACAGCATCCCATATAAAACTCTAGGGTTGTGCCCTCAGTTAGCAGTGCACAGGATGAAACGAGAGTTAAACATCACTGCCAAGAGGTTTATAGTCCTGCGGAATGAGGGCACTATTTACACGTTGCCAGGGAGATGCGCCTGAGAAAGGAAAAAATGGCTGCATATACTGGAAATGACTTCTAAGATATTCATCCCCTTCACATTTGGCAAGTCTATCTCGGTTTCTTGAGCCAACGTAATGCTTTTTTTTTCTTTCTTTCTTTCTTTTTTTTTTTTAAATGAACCCGTTTTCTCAGGGTTACGGAGTCAGACAGGGAGAGGGTGAGTATTTTGGTCTGCTGCGGTCGTGAAAGATAATTCGCAGCTGTTGTCGAGAATGTGGATTGTTCTCACTGCTGCTAATGGTGAATGTCTTCTGCACACAGTGATTGGAAAACATCCACCTGCTTACAACAACACGCTGAATATTCATGTCTGGGGATGTCGGGATGTGTATTTCAGAAAAGAAAGAAAAAACCCGTCTTGTCTGGGCATTAACCTCAAGGTCAGGTGCCACTGCAGCAGCCACGAGCCGCGAGTCTGAATGAGTTATAAATAATTGCTAGCAGTTGTGGGCGTGCACTGCGCAGTTGTGTGGCAAACTGAGATTTGTGTGTGTGTGTGTGTGTGTGTCTGTGTGTGTGTGTGGCCTGTGAAACCGAAGCCCAGTACCTTGATGTCCAAGCTTATTGTGTTGACTCAGCAACATTAGCAAGAGACCACCTGGGAATGATGGGTCAGCAGGGGCCACTTTATGTCTTTTAGTTTACAGTTAGCCTTGGCGTTCTCTCCTTGTGGGTTAATAATAGTTATGAAGAGAGTGTGTTAACAGCAGTCAGGACACATTTAAGTCAAAATAATTACACAGCTATTATCAGCTTTGACAACACTATGTGTGCAAGAATAAAAAGCGTCCCATTGTAGCATATACACTACAACATAAGTGTTTTTGAACTCGAGAATTATGTTCATATGTGACTTTACAACAGTGATTACAGTATGTAGTGAAGGCCCTCCTTTAGGACTAAGAAAACATGTGTAAACTTGATTTAAAGCAGAATAAATCCAGCTAAAATGTGTTAAGTAATGGCTCACATTGTATTTAGTAAAATGTAAACCAAACCATAATCTTTCCCCAAATTAATGCACTTTTACTGCATGAAGTACAAGTTAACTGGAAAAAGGCAATATAATAATTACAGCAGGAATAAACTGATAGTTAAACAGCTAATCTTTGATGTTATTACAAACAGGATAACTGTTATATGAAGTCAAATACCTGTCTAAACAAGTCTGTATCACAACATCAGTGTCAATACAATGAATCAGCAACTCTGACTTTAAGCTAATTGTGCAAAACAGGTCATTCTAGCTGTGTTTGCTTGTTTTTTTAACTCTTACTTTTCACAAAACCAGTCATTCCGATTGTGAAGCCTGAGTTTTGCCAATACTGAGTTGGTAAAATGATTTATCTGTCTATCTCTAGTGTAAACCTGACAAACTATGATTTGTCACAAACTCAAATACAAAGTCCTGGATTTATTACCATTTATTCTAAACACATCCTGCAACTGGGTTAGTCAAAACAGTATAATATGGATATATATGTATCAGACATGGGAGAATTTTCGGCAATGAACGGGATGATTTAAACCACACTTTGGGTAATCAGTGTGGTTTAAAGTCCACAGATAAGCTATCGAAGAAATTCGTTTTGTAAGAAAAACGTTACGAGACTTGAAATATGTCGTAGCATTAATTCATACTGAAATATATTATAGCATACAGTTGTGCCAAAGTTAGGCACCTAAAATGTTAACGTTACAGGAGGAAAATTCGTAAAACCATCAAAGTGTCATCCTCTTCCTCCATTATCAGATTACGCAGTCCACATCTCCGTAGCAACAGCTCAAATTCATGTGCCTCCAATCCACATTAGGATCTGTGTAAATAAAGGATGCTAAATTGACCCTTAAATCTTTCAGCTACAGCAGTTTAAAGCACTTTGTTTTATTTATAGGAGCAGCTCCAAGGTAATTTTCCATTGTAGTGACTTGCAAGACATCGCTGTGTCTTCCGAAACTGTACGAAAGGCCGAAAGTTTTTGCCACTGAAGGTATTGCATCAGTAATGCACTTTTTGTTCCTTCTCTGGAGCTTGGTTGGTCTTGCGAAAACAACATCCGCTCCAGGGGCTTACGAACCAGTAACTGAATCAGCTGGCTTGCAAGTGAAAGTACCCTGACCTTACTTGTTCTCTCTTGGCTGATTCTTGAACAGAGACTGGACTATGCAGCTCATGTGAAGTGAATGTGCAAAGGGCATCCATTAGGTCTTAAAATTGAAAACTGTGCAGGTTCACAAACAAAGCAGGTGTCAGAATGGAGATGTGTTTCTACTGACAGTGGGAGCTTCAGATTTCAAAGGGATGCCCTATCCGTTGGATCACAGGGTGGAGGATGACAGGGAGGATGTGAAGATATCAGGACAGTGGCTAAGATAGCCATGTTTGGGCACAAATCTGCCCTGGGAAACTTGAGTAAAGGGGTTCCGAGGATTAATGACTATGTTTGTTCAAAGAGAAATAATATACTCTGCCTCCCATATGGCTGCTCAGAGGTCCTACTCTACATTATTTATTCAAAAACCAGCAACCGTTCCAAAGTATTGAGTGAGACCCCACGAATATGTAACTGTTACCCTGAGATCTATCAACACCTTTTTTGGCTTTCCCTCTGCTATTATACAATATGCTTATCTGTGTGACTCGACCATTTTCGTTCAGCAGGCATCAGCTTTTAAGGCTCTTTATCACACATGCTCCTTAACTCCTTTGTTTCTGCATTCCTTGCTTTCCTCTCACCACATTGTTTACCACCTCAAAGTGTATCCAGAGATCAGCTAGCAGGACTGTCAAGAGTCTTTTTTTTTTTTCTCTCTTGCTTTCTTTCAAAATTTGCTTTCTCTTTTCTCACTCTCGCTACAGTTTTCTCTCTGCCATCTAAACATTTACCGGCAAATACCAGCACAGAGAAAGAAGGAAGAAGAAAAAGAAGAAGAAGAAGAAGAAAAAAAAGACAACCTTTCTTGCATTCTCCAGGCAGTGACTCTCCAAAACCTCCACTGGCACACAGGAGTTGACTGCATATTTTCTCCAATGCAAACCAGATGTGAAGCACTAATGTATGGCAGCATTTTTTTTTTCTTCAAAGGAAGACAAATGTAGGCCAAAAATGTAGTCTTTTGGCCATCCACACAGCGATATAAAAATAAATTCAGATTCATTCCTGAGTCCCAAACTTTCCCTCACGGTGGTTAAGACAGTACTGTATGATTTAGAGTAATTGCAATGTTATTGTTTGGTGTTGGTGGAATATTGTGGAACACTGGGATTGAGACAGGCTCGTGGAAGAGGACAGATGAGATGTGACATTTTCAGCTGCACTGTCCTTTAAAATGTTATTATTTGTACATGCATACAAGCACGTCGTCTGATGCGAAATTGCCAAGCAAATGTCAGATTTGACAAATTTATGTTTGAAGTATAGCTAAACAGCGTTTTCTCTTGTACACATTTAGATCGGAGCATCAAATCCTTTTAATAACTGTGTCCAGTGCGTTTGACGTAGGATTCTTTTAGCTTCTCACTGATAGCTTTTCTCTTTCTTCAACGCACCGCACAACAGAATCAAGACTAATATTAAAAGACATCAGGCCTTATCCCTTACACTTGCATGGTCATTAAAAGTTGCCAAGTAAGGACAAATTACAAAGGCCGTGGTGACATTTGCTAGGGCAGGTAGTCATTTTCTTCCTTTATGTTTATGATGTTGGCTTTCATTTGAGCCCGGTGTCGCCTCCCACTCCACACCAGGCGGTGTTTAAATGCTCAGGGACAATAACAGGTTAGCGTTCCAGTGTCTGGTCCTGCAGCCTATACTCTATCCTCAAATCTGACCCAGGCTCCCACGTAAGAACACACTCAGGTGCCTTCATAACAATCCCCACCTCTTCCTTTCCTGCCACGACTAGCACATTGTAGATGTTTGCTGCAGCTTCCTACTCTTAAGTTGCACCAAAACAGATTGAATTTTTATGCTAAACTCGATAAATTCTCAAGTTTAAATTAAGTTGGAGTAAACTTTAAAACTACTTCAAATTAGGCAGAAATATAAACTTCTCTTTAATCTCTACTTTTTAGAATGAATAACTTTTAAAATACCTGCCTTTTTTAAGATGATTTTTTTTTATGAGAATGCATGTACTTGTAGGATAAATTAGAGCTTTTTTCCATTAGATGGATCTTCATACGTCATGTAAAACTAACTGCTTTTCAAACTAGCAAATATTCATTCATTTTCTGAACCAGCTTTATCCTCACTAAGGTCACTGGAGCTCATCCTAGCTACTTATGGGCAAAGGGTACACCCTGGACATGTCGCCAGTTCATCGCATGGCTGGCAAACATTCATTCATTCATTCATTCAAACCACTTACTCCTCGAGAGGGATGTGGGGGGGTACCAACAACCAACGGCCAAAGGTGGGGTACACCCTGGATATGTCACCAGTTCATCACAGGACTGACGTGACAACCATTCACTCTCACGTTTACACCTACGGGTGATTTAGATTGTCAAATGAACCTATTAATGCATGTGTTTGGATGGTGGGAGGAAGCTGGAGTACCTGGAGAAAACCCTTACAGAACCCAGGACCTTCTTGTTCTGAGGCGAGTGCTAACCACTGACCCACCGTGTCGTCCAGGTAGCAAATAATGTGGCAGGAACACAGAGCAGGTGAAAAATCTGTTCTCCCCTATGGTCAAACTGTAACTGGGAATGCAAGCATCTCCACATAGATTAACTTAAGTAGCTAGCTACCTATCAATGTAGCATTTTTGTGGAACAGAGCAGCCAAAAAGGATTTTCCACCCTCTTGTATGCTTATGCTAATACATACTAGTACTAAAGACACAAGATCCCAATCATTAGGTTTAGCCCCGTTGGATCCTTGAAGTCTTTGAAGGGAGGTGTCTGATCTGTTGGTATGATTGAAGTGGCTTTAGTTTCCTGAATAAACAACACTTATTTTGAAAACTTTTGATTCCAGAAAGACTAGATGATTATGATTCTGTGATTATCTTGAATGTCTAATCCATCGAATAGAACACTTCCTGACTTGATAACATTTTACATTAATTAAATGACCATCGTTTGGAGACGAGCGACAGTTTGAGATGCTGTGACGGGTTAGACCCATTTATGGCAGCTCTGTAGTCTGTTCTGAAGCTGAACCTTGGACCAAATACAAATTCATATTCACATTTTCATATCTCTCTTCTCTTTTATATCCGCACATCCAAAGGTAAAAACTCACCAAACATGTTCCTGTTCTCTCTCATCATAACTAAGAAGTAAATTCACTCTGTTGTAGAACAAGGGAATGTTTGGAAACTTTTTAATGAACTGATTTGATTGGCT
>JAPTYQ010000009.1:8925126-8935851 GCA_029814465.1 Ostorhinchus cyanosoma
TAGGTGATGTAAGAAAAGAAGAGAAAATGAAAAGGAGGAGAAAAAAAATGGAGAGGAGAGTGGTGGGTTCCTAATGGTTTAACCCATTAAGCTTTGGGTGACGGGTGGTGAGGAAACACAGAGCGGGGAGAGGTTCAGAGGGTTTGGCCAGCGCACGTCTCAGCTCATAAGCTTTAAAAAATGCTCAGAGGAGACGCTGGAATAAGGGTTCAAGTAAGGGAGGGAAAAAAATAGATGCCGCGTCTTGATTATGTGTAACAACACATCTGCTGGTGCCAGGACCTGCCGAGGGGAAAAAAAAGAGGAGTGGGTTTGTTAGTGGGATGACTGTAGGCACAGTAGGTGAAGAAAATGACATCGCAGCAGTAGAAGCATCACTGTAACATCATCAAGAACTACTTTAAATGAGAATTTGTGCAACGTTTCAACAGTTTCTGATGCGTTTCATTAAAATATGAGAACGTTTGGAATGACAAACAAAAACGGACACATTTTTGTCTCCTGAAAAAGTCAGTGAAATGTGCATGTTCAGAATAATATCTATAACCGTGTTCCCTAAACTTTGCTTATTTTTCTGTCAAACCATCACGATCCAATGCATTGTACACCTCACGCATGAATGTAAAAAAAACAAACAAACAAACAATAAAATTATGACTATATTCCTTATCATTTAAACAGTTTATATTATTTTGAATGGATACACATGCATTACGAATCGAATCGAATCGAATCGAATTTGGTTCAAAAGCATAAAATACAAACATATTTGCTGATCCAAATAAAATCTTCTGTCTCATCTGTGGGTATGGAGGATGTGTACAGTAGTATTCATCTACACATTCAGTGGAACTCCTTAACTATCAAATCACTGTTAATTAACTGCTGAAATGCTAGAAATACTCCATAAACTTTCCAGAAGGGGTTTATATGCACCCCCAGTTTCATTGTACACACAATGACAACACAGGCTATTCTATTCTATTCTATTCTATTCTATTCTATTCTATTCTATTCTATTCTATTCTATTCTATTCTATTCTATTGTAAATGGAGTGCTGTTAAATTTACTTTCATGCTCAGCCTCAGCTAAAATAATTGTGCTTCATTCTTATGTGTCGTGTGCTTTTCTTAATTGCATAAGAAATTCAAGAAATCTGTGGTTCTAAAGCCATGACCGGTTCATTCAGCCGTCAAACGAGGAAACCACAAATACTTTGGGGTCACATCACTCCCAACTCTTGTTTGACCTTGGATGATGAATAGAGCAAGTTTATCCTTTAAAAAAATAGAGACTAGTCAACTCTCATCTGAAAATGCAACACACAATGAACGACCGGAGGACTTTGTCATATTTGGTGCTGAGATCTTTTGGAGATACTGTCGTGCTTTGCCAGTATTTACAGCTCTGGTGTGAAAAGGACACACAGAACATGTTAGGATCTGAGCAATGGGAGGTCCTCCCTTGGAGCTTAATAAAAGAAAAATAGAACCATATTTGGCTGTTGAGCCGGTTGTGGCTCTGGATCACACTAAGGACAATGCCATTTGGTACATTTAGACATTCCAACAGGCAACATGACTTCTTTGTTAGAGAATACATAAAAAGAAGAAAAAACCCTTTGAGATACTTGTGGTGTTCCTTTTAAACTGGACTTTTAGGGAAATCTGATTTTTTTTTTCTGACACACCCCAAAAAAATGTCCTTAACTCTTAAAGACCCACATAAACAGTCAACAAACAGTTAACTTCTTCAATACATGTAAATAACTGGTGTAAAATACAGTTTGTCATCTTTTCATGGCCATCAATACACTTTGAGATATTTGCGATGTTCCTTTGACTTGAACTTTTAGGGAAATCTCATTATTATTTTCTGACACCCAAAATAAAATGTTATTAACCCTTAAAGACCCACATAAACAGTCACTGGTGACTAAAACCATCTACTGATCAAAAACATTTAACAACTTCTTCAATACATGTAAATAATTGGTTTAAAATGCAGTTTGTCATCTTTTCATGGTCATCAAATATGACTCATTTGGACGCTCACAGGCTCCGTAGTGAACGTGGAAAACCCTGATATCTTCTAAAACGCATGGAGTTTGCTAAATGAGTGTTTGGAGACTTGTTTTTACATACAGTTAGTGATATCTTTGCAGAAAAAGTCACTTTTTCTTCAGTTTTCTCTGTTTCTGACATAACCTCAATTCTAATCTGAGATTTTATGAATATCTACATAATCAGTAAATATAAATATAGCAATATGCATGACTTTAACAGAAAAAAAGCTAAATATAGAACATAATATCATAATAAATGGAGATAAGTTACTTAAAAAAGGTTAACTAGAGAGAAAAAAAATCATTTGGGAACTGACATAAAAGTAGCACTGGGTCTTTATGGGTTAAAGTAATGTTGAAATTCACATTTTGTCCCCAAAAGACACAAACAGGTAGAAATGTGTTATCATTAGTAATTAATAATGACTCCAAAAATACAACAGTAGTACAAAAATGGGCTGTTCTTAGAGAGTAAAAACCAGTCAGTTTTTGATGCAAGTGGAGTTTAGTTCAGCGGCTGCTGTTCTATGTCTGCTGTAACATTTTGGTTCCGAATGAGTCAAAATGACTCAAACACACACATACACACACACACACACACACACACACAGAAGTACAGCTCATTTCTTTACAGTTTGTTAAATTACACTGAAGGTTACTTGTAGCTTCTCCTAATTGGGAAACACTTCGGACTCTCTTCCTCCAGTGGATTTGTTTATTTCATAACATCTAATGACTTTATATGTCAGGGACACCTCTTGGCTAAAGCCATATTTATAAGAAAGAGCCAAAAGAGTGGCGCGGCCAGTGTTCTTTAGCACCTGTTTGTTAGTTAAGAGTGATGATTGGAGAGCGGGACATGCTAAGGATCTGGATCACTCTTTCCAGCGCTGAGTAACTCAAGACATGTGCCAGAGCCTCTTTCATAACCCCGCACTCCCACGACTTTGTGCAACCTGCCAAAAGCCCACCTCAGCCTCTCCATATCTGCTCGTACGCACCGTGAAGATACGAGGCTTCAGATGAGAAATGGCACGGTTCATCCCAACGTTGTGAGATCTTTTTTTTTTTTTGACACTTGTCCCGTCGGGTGACTGAGGCGCTACCGTGGCACCTGTGTACGTTTTCAAAGTTCTCCCTCTTTGCTCCCTCATCCATTTAATTGCGTGCCTTTCCTCGCCGTCGGCCACATTCAGCTGAGCCCGGTGAAACTAAGCCGGGCTCATGAAATAGTCAGGAGATTAAATTGCCTCCTTTGTAAGTCCTAAGTTTGATCTATCAATTATTCAGACGCTGAAAGGGAGCTCCCACACTGGGAATTTATTGAACTCGAGAAGGTGCCACAACTCTGAGCTCAGAGTTACAAATGCAACCTGTCGATGACTTTCTGCCTGCGAGTCGGGGGTGTTAAACTCATTTTAGTTCAGGGTCCACATACAGACCAATATGATCTCAGCAGTAAAACAGTAGAAAATGATCCTATAAAAATGGACAATTCACAATTTTTCTCTTTGTTTTAGTGCATAAAGGTGAAATTAAATTATGAAAATGTCTACATTTACAAGCAATCCTTTTGCAAAAATAATAATAATCTTAAGAAAAATACATGCAATTTTAACAATATTATGCCTCAATTTATCATTCATATATATGCATTACAGATGAATAGACAGTGCATCTATAAAGGCGTAAAAACATTTAGTAAAAAGCAGAATATTGTTCAAATTTTGCAGTTTGGACTTTGCAGTTGTCTTTATTTAGAGCTTATCCTGCTGTTATTTCACTGGTCTGACCCACTTTTCATCAAACTGGGCTAAAATAAGTTTGACACCAATGACCGTTCATGTCTCCAGTGTAAATTTTACACTTTGAAAATCCATCCCACGGGCCGGATTGGAATCTGTGGCGGGCCGGTTTTGGCTCACGGGCCGTATGTTTTACACCCATGCTGTAAGTGAACCGACACGTCTGAGAGGCAGCAGTAAAGAACGGATAAAACACACACGCACTTCCCAAAGATATTCCCAAATGCTTTTAGTCTCAACGGTGGATCAGTCTTTTTCCTCACGAAAGGAAACATTTAATTGCTCTGCTACATGAGCTCCACACTAACCTCAAAACCCTCATGGCATCAATATGAAATAATTTAAAGTGGCATCTGTTTCATAGTCACCAAAACTGTACTTTATTATGAGTATTGCTTTATCTGCTGCTCTCTGGTTCCATTATGCACCTCCTGACCTTATAATCAGTACTGTATTGCACTGCTGCTACTATAAACAGACAGATATGAACACTTTATATTCAGCTATGGTTTATTCTTTATGTTCAATTTTAACTCTTTAAAAACAAAACAAAAAAATATGGCTTTTAACCAGGTGAGAAAGAAGCGTATATTAAATTCTCGGTATGTCCTGTGCATCTAGTGAAATGACAATAAAAAAAAATCTTTGAATCTTTGAAAAGTGAGTGGATTTTTTTATTTTACATTTTATTTTTTTTTGCATTTTTCCATATGCAAGAAGTAAAACAATGGGATTTTGTGGGTGATTATAACCTGTCAGTTACAGCTCTGATCTCCAGTTAATTTTGATAGCTGTAAAATCCCTTATGTGTGCATCTAAGCTATAAGCTCTGGCGGCGCTGGCCAACCCAACCCACAATGAAAACCAGAAAGAACAGAGAGGGACATAGAGTGACGGAAAAAGAAAAAAAAAAAAAAAAAGGAGGGAAAAAAGGGGATGAGGTGTTGATTAATTTCATTCAGAAATGAAAGCAAGAATCATATCATGCATGCAAGCTCCTTTAAAGCACCTTTAAATCTGCAGATGATTATTATTAGATCATTAGGTTTTGCAGTCAATGTGGAGAAACTCCTGGCCGGACCCCACTAGTATTCACAGAAGCCTCCACTATTGGTAATCACTTCCTCTGCTCTGAGGCTTAAAGAGAGCAGGCGGTGTGAGGTCATGTGCAACAGATGAAACAAACTCAGCAGCAGTTGGAGTGATGAAAAGTATCACCGGCCTCTTCCTCCAAATAAACCATAACCAGACTTGTTGTTTCTGAAAAGTTCTCTATGTAGGACTGATGCCTGCACGGCTCAAAACAGTCCGAGGAGTTGATCCTGTGCAGCTCAGTTGAGCTCGGTTCAGCTTTGCCTCAGAGGGTTTTTTGCACACCATGCAGGATTAACAGCTGTTTGCACTTCTCTGCTGGGTGAAGGAAATAAAGTGCAGACCTCCACCTGTCCCTCAGTTCAGCATCTCTGTTGTCACGTCACTGTCCCATTGTTTTTCATAAAAAAAAAATAAATAAAAAAAAAAATCCACTCACTTTTGAACCACAAGCAGCTGAAATGTAATGAGGAGTGTGTGTGTGTGTTTGAGTAGAAGTATTGATGCAGGAGAATGGGAAAGGGTCAAATCTAGGATCTTAAATTCAGTCTGAGGAATTAGAAAGATGCTTCATAATAATAGTAATAATGATAATAATAATAATAATTATGTAGTAAAACCTTTAAATGTCTCTTTTTTGCTTTCGAAAAACCCAAAACAAATGTCTTATTTTACATAGAATTATTATTAAATTCCATAACCACAAAAATAAAAGTCCTTTTTCATATAAGTATATATTCGATCATGCTTAAATAATAATAAATAAATAAATAAATAAAATAAACACCCACCTGTACATCGGGGTCCCGGGATGATGCTGTTCATTGAGCAGTGTGGACTCAATTTTCTTTTTTTATAGGGAAATCCGTAACTTGTTTGGTCACATAGAACTCCTCCTACAGGACACCCCCATCCAAACTTTTCTCTGTCATCATTTAAAAAGACAAATGATTGAATTTCTTTCACATCTGTCACTATTTCGAGACAACTCCCCGACACGCACGTGGATGCATATGACGCAAAAAGAAAAGTGCAAAGGATTAGAGGGAAAAAAAAAACAAAAATCCAAATGAAAAAGATTACATGGAACAAAAAAAACAACAAAAAAAACAACAAAAAAAAAACGTAATATCCGATCAAATTAGTCACTGACTTTATTTGTGTCGTCCTCCTGCTGCAGTTGTTCTTACATGTGGTGTTCGCTTTGCACTGAAGTCCCGGAGAGTTGCGCCTTTTAAATCCACTTTGGAGCGTCGAACTGCATCCAACTCTGGCAACTGGAGTCACACAGCCGTGATATCTGCATCCACAGCCACGCACTGCCAGCGGGCATTACAGGCCACACCCCTCCCACTGTGACTCAAAGGTAGATGGGAAATGTATGATGGATGGACGATACACAGCACATGCATCTGAACTGTTATTTAGATTTACACTTAAAAAAAAAGAAAAAAAAATCACATAGAATCTGCAAGAATTCACATTATATTTAACCTATTTCACTCCATCAAGAAGCTTTTATTTTTATTATTTTTTTAACCCTTTCCTGTGTGGTGTCCAGATCTTTTATTTAACTTCTTCACTCTAATGGAGTTCTGTAAAAAACAAACAAACAAACAAAAAAGAACATGAAAGGAATGATCACATAGAATCTCCAAGAATTCACATTACATTTAACCTATTTCACTCCATCAAGAAGCTTTTAATTTTATTTTTTTTTAACCCTTTCCTGTATGGTGTCCAGATCATTTATTTAACTTCTTCACTATAATGGAGTTCTCTAAAAAAAAAAAAAAAAGATCACATAGAATATGCAAAAATTCACATTACATTTAACCTATTTCACTCCATCAAGAAGCTTTTATTTAAAATTTTTTAACCCTTTCCTGTATGGTGTCCAGATCCTTTATTTAACTTCTTCACTATAATGGAGTTAAAAAACACTGATCAACTTAATATTTTGACCTTTTTTGGGCTCATGACCGTATTTTAACATCACAAATTTCCCCAAACATTCAAATCTGACTTTTTGTTTTTGATAAAATCAATTTGTTTTTGATCATGTAATAGTTTGCGATACTATGTTGCAAATATAGGCTAATTTTAGATGACATTTAGTCTATATAATGTATATTATTATGGATGGAGGCAGAAAAGCCAGGCGTAGATTACTGCACAAAGGGAGAATTAGATTTTCCTTGGTCAGGATATGTACAGTCAGTCCAGCTTATATTTACAATTAATACTGAACAAACAATAACTCAAACTATGAATTATGAAAGAGTTGCAACATCTGAAACTGACCACAGTGAACATTTGACTGATAAAAAGAACCACAGTGCTTCAGTTTCACACTCAGTTTGTCATTGTCTTTCTCAACTCACCATATATTTTTTTATTAGTAAGTTGTTGGTTTTTTTTTTTCATTATCAATTACTGGAAAATTCAGGTGACCCCATTTGAATGCCAGGTGGAGTCCCGACCCCAACGTTGAAAAACATTGCTTTAATTCCAAGAAAAAAAAATGGCTGAATCGTTTCAGCAATACCTATGGAAAACTTTCATTCAAAAGGGAAAAAATATGACTATGTATAAGAGTACAGGAAGCTGCGACGCATATCTGTGTTTTGTAAACTTACATTCACTTTAAAATGTAATTACTTCACGAGATGAAGAAATCTGACCAATATCTTTTGTTAATATAATTAATTAGCAGGGGCAAAAAAAATTAAAAAGCCATACCCTGAAAATGGATATGTGAAGAACCCCCAAGACTTTTGGACCAAACGCATGTGAATGAAATTTATGACTGTTTACAGATGTAGAAAAAAAAAAAAAAAGGTAAAAATGGGATGTTTATGTTAATCAAAGAAATCCTTTAACTTGTATGATCTTATACTTTTGTGTGCTTAATTGGACTTTTTTTGCTCAATTTGTCCTAAAACTGTCCGTCTTTTCTTTGTCTAAAGGTTGATCCTCGAATTGTTGTGGTCTGTTTTTTGTTTATTTGTTTGTTCTGTATCCTGTAAAATTTGCATAAAAATAAAATGGAAAACAAAAATGTAATTGCTTGTCATGAAACGCAGATTACTGTTGTTTTCATATTATATCTATTACTATTATTTGTTCAGTTTTTTTTTTTTTTTAATTACAGTAGCTGAAACAGACAACAAAAACATATCAACAGTAATGATTGTTTAGAATTATGGTCAAATTTTGAAATGTTCAGCTAGAATTAAACTATATTTGGCCCTTTTTATTACTATATAAGTACAGTGTTAATAAGAATATCCTCAAGGGAAGTAGAAATCTATGCTTTTTATTTTTTCTTCTCATCACTAGTGGATGTTTTCTCATATTTAATATGACGTAGGGTTTTCACATACTTTAAAAAACAAATATTTGTGCTGCATTGAATTCTGTTCCTTTGTGTCGCTGTTATTTTCCTGATTTTTTGATAACATTATACGATACAACACACCACAAAATAAACCAATTACAAAATATATGTCATTATTTAACATCACATATGGCTTTTTAACCCTTTTCTCCATCCTTATAGTGTCCATATATATATATATATATATATGAACAATTAAATAACCACTGACTAAAACAGAACTTTTTAAAATGGTAAAATTAATTTCAATGTCAGCACAATTTTCAATAAAAGATGGTTTTTTTCTTATAATGAAAAAACATCCTGAAGCAAACACAGCAATATTGTTCAGCACTACATGTATTATCTGTTTTTTTTTTTTTTTTTAATCCAGAAGTTTTCTATTATAAGAAGAAGAAAAAGCCCCATATTTATTTCATCTGTCTTGCCTTTATATCACACTGGCACTGTTTTCCTAGCAAGAACAGAGGGAACTTTCATACTGATAACTTATTACTTGCAGTTATATATATATATATATATATCTGTGTTTTTTTTGGTTGATGCAGATGAAAATCCCACATGATTATTTGCTACTGAATCACTAAATGTTTGATTTGGTTTTTATATGACTGTATAGAAAAAAATATAAAGAAAAAAAAGATGCCTGTCTTCAAACTTTCAACAAGATCATACATTTTCTACTACATTTCTGCTGTAACGAGCTTTAAAACAACTACCAAAAGAACAGCAACCAAACAACCGTAATCCACCCTGACTTTTGTTCTAATGTCAACATGTAATGACTATACATCTTCACGTACAGGACAAATGAGATGTCAGAGTGCTCCCCATTTCCTCGTTATCCAACAGGGGGCCATAAACAACAATTTTTGGAGATCATACAGACCGGCACTGTGACATTTATCAACGCTGTCGAGGACTACTGGAAAAACACCAGCCGCATTAAACCATTCTTAACCTGATGAAGGATTTATCACGAGAATGAAGATCCAAAGCAGCTTGTTCATGTTTTCGGGTCCTGATACCTGTTAACCGTCTGCCTCATGCGTCGTGACACATTTTGACTGGTGCTAAAATCCTGAAAATAATTAATAATCCATTCTGCGTAATGGCTGGTGATGCAAGTTGACATCTGCAATGACAGAAAAACACACTGCAGACCTGACGTAGTCATGCATGCAAGTCCAATGCAAGTTTTTTGAATGTTGAGAAGGTAAATGACAAGTAGCACTTCTGAATTGGCCAGCTGGACTTTATACTTAAAGCATTTTTGAGTCACTTAGACATCCATTAACTCATGAGGACATCCACTGCCTGCCAAGAGAGAGCCCAGGGGAGCCTTAAAGCAGAGCCAGACAGTCTTTTTGTATCAGTAGTAAGATGCTTATGCATGCAAATATTGCAAAGTCAACTTTATTAAGGTAATAATTTCTGTTATAGTCGAAAAGCCAAGGGTAGTTATGGGCAATGTAATACCTCCAGGGTAGACTGCAGAGCAGCCAGTTTAAAGAGAGGCCTGGGGATTAATGATGACTAATGATAGGTTTATGACTCCAACATTGTGACTGCGCAGAACAGTGAGAATGTCAGAAAAGACATTCTTCATATCCATCAAGCAAAAAATGAAAATAATACCACTCTCCCAAAAAAAATGATAAATCAAAATGAGCTGACTCTAAAACCAAACAATGTGTTGTAAATTGGTTACAATCTGAAGTGTGGACCACAGAACCTCTTGCATGTACATGACAAGTTTAGATTACCTATTACATATGGGGGGAAATCATCAGTGTGGCTGGAAATGATCAGGGTCTATTTTTTTCTTTTGTAACTTTGAAGGAAGTTATGGCACAATCCAGATTATTTAATGACGCTAACTCCCCTCTCCATTTGGAAGGAGGAAAAGTAAAGCTGTAAAGTTTGATAAGTAGCCTGTAAGTCCACTGAACCCACTAAGTCCCTTAAAACAGCTGTAAATTCTACAATATGACAAAGTACCTTATGTTCTTTCCAAAGGATTATTTACTGTCAGATATGAGACTTTAACTACCTTTTCATCCTTCTGACAGATTAAAACCTCAATAAAATATTGTCAATTTTTGGGAGAACAACAAACACCAGCCATCACCACCTGCCTTTTTTCACAAAACTGAATGACTGAAAAATTAAGATCATTCACAATATTTTAGAAACAGTTCTACAATGATTGACTCTTGAAATGGAATGGAATTAAAGACTCAACTTTTTTATCAAGTTTCTGACACAACAGGGTTAATGCATACAAGAAGAAGAAGAAGAAGAAGAAGAAGAAAGACTCATCTAATAATAATGCCTCTTAATAATTATGTACAATTATGGC
>JAPTYQ010000009.1:9383219-9397045 GCA_029814465.1 Ostorhinchus cyanosoma
TGATTTTCTTTTTGTGTAATTTTTAATGTCTTTTCTTCCGTGATGCCTTTGTAAAGCACTTTGAGTTACCCTGTGTATGAATAATGCTATAAAAATAAACTTGTCTTGCCTTTCAAGATAGAAAATACCGCACTGATCATGTAGAGGGCTTTACAACTCATGTATCAAATTTGATACATTTGGCGTTATAGGGTTAAAAGTGGCGTGCATATTTATGATATCACGTTCCGTTATCCATCGTCAGCCAAATGCAGAGGGGGTAAAAACAGAACAATAGATGGAGTAGAAGTATAAAGTAGCAGCAGAAGTACCTCTCATTTGTCATCGCGGGCCTCAGTCGACGCACTAGGCCCGGTCTTTGATCACGTAGCTGTAAGACGCACCATGTGTCCGACGCCACAACAAAGTCCTCGCTTCTGCTGGCACCGGTTTACAACCACATCTGAAGTCACTGTCTGTTACCGAATTAGACTCTGCGGGAAGAGCACGGAGACGAGCGGTTTGTTTTTTATTGTCTTTAAACGTAGGTATCATGTTAAAGCTTGGTTGGTAAACAGCGATCCGACTCAGGGATTCGTTTAATAGATCATGGCAGGAGGCGAACGCGCTACGAAGAAGATCAAACAATGTCATATGGAGGCATCGCATGTTTAATGGCTTTCATTTCGTTGCATTTACAGACGATCTGGGTTGTTATCTGGGAGTTAGACCGAAGCTAGTCATTTTATAGAGGAAGCAGAGTCCCTTTTTTTTTTTTTTTTTTTTTTTGTACTGTACACACACTCTGCTCAGAGGCCAACAAAAATGAACTGTAAATGCAAATCAGGATGCTGCTAATCTCATCTTTTAGGGAGTCTTAGAGGTATTAAGTGGAAATATTTGCACAGTCCTCAGGCTTTATCCGACACTACCGTCCTCTGAGTGTTAGCTTTTCTTAACACACGCAGGAAAAAGGAAATGTTTTTCTTCAGCCCATGAGCAGTTTTATTGTCATGTCATTCCAGCGGTTTTTGTTGGTTTTTTTTTTTGTTTTTAATCAATCTATCCAATGCTGTTTACTGGACATTTGGTTTTATTATCATGGTCCTTGGAGGGTTTGTAATTCTCAGAGTACTGGAGCTCCATCCTCCGGTCATTAAACTTCAAGTGCACGTTCATGGACTGAGGAGTAAACAGTGGCCTCATGGGTAAATGATTGGGTTTTCTGTAATACTGCTCATAAGGTAGTAACACTATCAATACACTGCAAAAAATCCAAATCTTACCAAGTGTATTTTTTTTTCATTTCTAGTCCAAATATCTCATCACACTTAAAATAAGACATAATCACCTGAAGAATAACTTTTCAGTGAGACATAAAGAACTTATTTTTATAATCAAGAAATCTTACCAAGATCATTTTCACTCATTCAATTGGCAGATTTTTATTTTTTTATGCTTGAATTAAGCAAAATTGAATTAAATCAAATATCTCATCACACTTAACCCATAAAGACCCAAACATCCATTGTTGACAAAAATCATCTACTGATCTAAACTGTTTAATACCTTCTGATCCACTAATCTTATCAATTCATGTAATTAATTGGTGTAAAATACAGTTTTTTTTGTCTTTTCATGTTCATCACATATGACCCATTTGGACGTTCAGAGGCTCCGTAGTTACCATGGAAACACCGTCATCTTCTACGACATTAATTCACCGGTAAAACCCATGGAGGTGGATGGAGACACTGGGTTTATGTTCAGTTAATGATAGATTTGCTTAAAAAGTCTGTTTTTCTTCAGTTTTCTCTCTTTCTGATATAAAAGATGCAACTTTGATTTGAGTTTTTATGAACATCTGCATGATCAGGAAATTAAATATAAGAAAATACTGGATTTTCATTGAAAAAAATGCAAAATACAGAGGATAATCTTACAATAAATGGTGATAAATTACTTAATAAAAGGTTAAATAGAAAGAAAAAGTCATGTGGGAATAGACACAAAAGTCACACTGGGTCTTTATGGGTTAAAATAAAACATTATCACATAAAGAGTGACTTCTCAGTGATATTTAAGAACTTATTTTTAGACAATAGAGCTTGAAAGTTGTATATCAAGAAATCTTACCAAGATAATTTTCACTTGTTCCCATTGGCAGATTTTTTTTTTTTTTTGCTTAATTCAAACAAAAAAAAAAACATCTTGTATTCATTTTGTTTTACTTGTTTTTCGAGGGGCATTTTTTCAGCGTATGTTGGACACCTGTGCTGTAAATAATCCCAGGTTTTTTTTTTGTGACTTGTGTGTTTGCAGGAGTGTGTGTCAGTCCCACTGCACTCAACACAGCTGCAAACACAAACCCACACACCCATAAACACATACGGTAATAACTGTAAAGAAAACACACCCATCGCTGTCTGATTTCCACCTCTGAAACACACTGCTACCAGTTAAACACAAACACTGAACGCTGCACACACACACACATCTGGAAATGAACGTCCCTGTTGATCCTTTGTCATCTTCATCCAGCTGGACGAATCAAATAAAGCCCTTCTTCTCCACCGAGACCACAATACGCAATGTTCTCTAAGGTGATTAGGCAAGAACATGGCAGAAGACTGACGTAGCCCTTCACGAACAATCGTTTGCTTCAGACACATGCGAAGTGGGGACGGAGCTCCTCCAGGACAGATGGTTGTGTTTATGGGACAAAAGCATCCGACGAACTTTGACCCCAGAGATCTTTGGACTTTTCCTCCTCAGCTTGAGGGAGAGAGGGGGTGGAATGAACTCTAGAGGAGACAAAAACCCTCCCAACAGGGTGGGAAGATTTCAGAAACCAACTATTGTTTTTCTGTGTAAGTGAACGCAACAGTTTTTCTGTTCGTCATCATCTGCAAATGTTACATCTGTACATTTAGACTATGTCCATTTGGATAGTCTGTCTTTCTGTCTTTCTTTCTAAAAATCTGTTCTTATATCTCACTGAAAAGTCACTCTTTAGGTGATTCTGTCTTATTTTAAGTGTGATATTTGGACTAGAAATGAGGAAAATACATAAGATTTTGAATTTTGCACTGCAGACAGTACAGTGGTGGAAAAACGTTTTGGACATCCCATGTATTTGTGATGTGTTACATAAAAAATCACCCATAAGTCATTGAACTCTGCCCAGTATTGCTCCATTCTCCAAACCCTCATACTCCCCTCTGCATATACACTGTTCTGTTGAGGTCAAAATGGGATAATGCCCTTTGAAACTCATCCAGGGCATGACATGTTGAAACTGTCAAGAATTTTTAGTTATGTTATTTTTTTTCTTGCTAACAAAAAAAAACAAGCATAACTAAATTGCATTCGTTTGTGTGATGAATGCACACTTTTTGAAACAAGATTTTTCTGCAAATATTTCATGATAATGTTTGAGATTGTATAAAATGTTGATGTTTGAAAACTTTTTTTCCACTACTGTATATACAGGTAGTGTCGGATATATACAGGCAAGATTAAAAAACAGTGTGTATATAGTGGTTATGCAGAATGAAGAAGAGGGAGGTAAAAACTGTGGGTAAAGACTGTGCTAAAGTCTGTTTTAGTCCTGAGTGGAGGGGTGTGAGGGGTCACTGCTCCACTACTATTTCAACACCCTATTATGAGAGCTACTGTTTCACCAGACGTACAGTTTATAAATGCGTTCAAATTCAGTTTTGCTTTGGATGAAAAGCTCCTGCAACATTTGCTGATGCCATTATCGCAGAAACATCGTCCGACGTGTCCCTCAGACCTGCTTATGATGGGGTTTCCATGTGTAACTGCGTGTATTTCTTGGCAAGAACGACACAGTTTCTAATGAAATTAATGCTCTGTTGGAGGGGATGTGTTTGCGCTCAGAGGTTTGGTGGGGGCAGCCCACAGGGGTCTGCAGTCAGCAGGAGGCTTCCTGTTTGAGCAGGTCTGGTCCAGAACCCGGTTCACCACCAGACTACACACACGCACGCACACACACACACACACTTGATTATTAAATATTGTGTTCTGTCTTCATGTAGGTCTAGTCATGTAAAAGCCCAGACAGACAAACCTAACTCAACATGAGTGGTATTTGCTGCTCCTGGTCTTTATTAATTTGAGAAAGTGCACCACCTACTGGCCACGACACGACCGCACTTGAACACAACACACATGACCAACACGTACGTTTCCATATCAAAGTTTATTGCTGACATGCATGTAGAGATCTGATGAAGTAGAAAAATATGTTTTTTTTTATACAAACGTGTTTTTCATCTGTACAATTAACGCAGTTTTATGTTTCTAGATGCCCATGTCTGACCAAAGCAGCTTAACAACACATTATCCCACTGGGTTTTAAACTACACATTTCATATCCTACACCAGGTTTCCAGTTAAGAAACAGTCAGCAATACATTAGTTACCTACTGAAGACTTTAGAACCGAAAATTAGCATAAAAACTCTGCCTAAAAAAATAAAATAATAATAATAATAATAATAAAATAATGAGAATTTTACTAGTCGTCCAATTGAGGGGGAGATGTTGGTCTTTAAGGGGGGGAAATTTCTCTTCGTATTCAGTTGCTCTGTCACGCCTTGCGGGTTCAATATCATGCAACAGTCACATTTTACACAGTTTCACCTCACACTATTTCCATGCTATTCAGTCCACGTTGCAGTCTACCGATACAGCTCCGTATAACAAACATCACGTGTGGTACAATCCACTAGCTAGGATGTGAACACCTTTTTTGATTCGAAGGGAGAGGGGTGGGGGGATGGGAACAGATTAGAACATTTACATCAACGGTCTATTGGACTTCTAGTCACTACTCCGCATATTCTGGACTCTAGTGGGCCTCATGGAAGATAATGGTGTTCAGACACTATTTCCACAGACGATCACTTATTAAAAGTCAGGCGGTGTCGACGAAAAACACCCCTTTTTTTTCTGGTGCTAGACTACTACAATACTGCTGTATACCCATGGAATTCACATTGAGGTGGGAGAAAGCCGGCGGCTCTCTTGTGTATTTATTTCATCTCTGCGTTGCGGTGGCTGAACAGCCGACGTGACCCGTGATACGACGTGCATGTGTGGAAACAGCCGAGTTGGTGGAATAGAACAATATGACCGGTGCAGTCATGATGGTACAATATTTACATACTGACCAGAGAGAACAGCCTAGTGTGTGTGTGTGTGTGTGTGTGTGTGTGTGTGTGTGTGTGTGTGTGTGTGTTAGGGGTGGGGATTTGTTGTAATGACAGGGGAAGAAAAAACAAAAAAAATCCCTCCCGTAAAAAACAGGCTAAAGTGAGAATATCCTTTTGTAAAAAATAGAACTATGCAAAAGTCAGTCTCGATATTAGTTAGTGTAGCTTAATTCAACCACTTTGTGGCAAGATGGCAAGAAAATGATTTAAGAACTGAAGAATGAAAACAAAGATGCTACTTTAAAAAAAAAAAAATGTGGCTGAAAACAAAAAGAAAATGTCAAAGTCTGTTAAATTTCTTAAAGCTGAGATCACCTTGGGGCTCGTTTCACCGCCGTTTAAGGAAATTAACTGATTGTGATACAAGCCCCAGCGGGTTTTAAGGGGGTAGGGTGGCGGTGGGGGGGGGGGATTAAAGTCTACACAAGTGAATAAATAAATCAACATGAAATTACAAGAAGCAAAGACATTTGACAATACTTCAGAGCCTATGTTCATGCAATCAGTTTGAATATAAATAGGAAGTCTAGTTAGCCTAAAGCTAGTACCAATATGTGAAGGCAAGTTGCAGTACACAGATGCCTAACAGTCACTGGTTAATAGCTTCGCCATGGTTTGAAGAAACACTTTGATGAAGAAGAAGAAAAACAAAAGGGACAGCCAAGAAGACCCTGCAACTAAACTGAAATCTTATGAATCTGTATTTTCATTACAGTAACGATTAGCGGTTGTATGGTACGTTTCAAGAGAGGGCTTGAGAATGGTGATAGATAAGGTATTTTTGCGATTTGTGAGTAGCTAAAACATTCAGTCAAGCCCTATCTTAGAAAAAAAAACACAAAACAAAATAAAACAAAACAAAAAAACCCAAGCCTGCTCTGGTTTTCACAGTGACAGCCACTGAGGCAGGCCAGATAACAGAACACAAAAGATCAGAGGATAGCTTAAAGGCTCGGCGTCTGTCAGAGGTTAATAGCGTTGACAGTTTTACGCGGACCCTTTGATTTTGCCTGGCCTCAGACGCCCATGTACGCTCTCACAGATACTGCAGACGTGTATCAAAGAATGACAGTTCACATTCATACTGAAACAAACACTTGTCCCATGGTCTGTCTTGACACAGAGAGAAAACAGGGGAAGTTGGAATACCTGGAAGCCGATCAATTCTGAATGAGGCTGCGGGTACCGATTCCTTGGCTGAGAGAATTTTTTTTTTTTTTTAAGACATGCTTTTTGGCAATAGAAACGTGACAGTGTCTGATCTTTGCTAAAACGACACTGAGGAAGCGTTACCATCAGTATGCCTTGGCAGGGATGATCCGACAGTGTTTCCCATTCAGTTCTTGGCATTGTGATTTCCAGGTACCTCACACTAGCTGCCTAGATGCTAATAACAAATTTCCACAGGGATGAGCTGAAGCAGGAGACAATGCTTTCTGCCAATATCAAAGGATGTGTGTACACAGGCTTTGATATACATTATCTTCAATGCCAAAGGCAGGGATAAAAATGCTACTTATTCAGGTAAATATGATAAAAGCTTATTCAGATTTTTCAAAACCACTGAAAAAAAAAAAAAAAAAAAAAGGTTTCAATCTATTATCACTTGGACAGAAAACATTAATGCTTTATGTCACTGGTGGCATCAATTGTTACAATCCCTTGTCTCAAAACAGTGAGCATGGTTTACCGACAGAGAAGAGAGACAGAGAGGTAGATTGATTTGAAGTCAGAGTTACGGACAGGACCAGTCTGATACGGAGGATGGGAGAGTGGAAGAGGAAGGAGTGAGAGGAGAGTGGAATGGAGGTATTGAGAAGTGACATCTGTGATCACGTGATCTGACTTGAGGCAACACCATTAGCCACTAGGAAGAGAAGGGGTTGCTACATGGTTCTGGTCCTGTATTGCTCAGGGGATCCAGAGTTGATGGGAGGGGGAGGCGTTTACGGTGGAGGGGGGGTTAATAGTCTTTTGAACACTGCAGGTGAAGCTGCATGTCGACCCCCCCCACCCCACCTCACCCCGCCCGGTGGGTGACTGTGCCTTCAGGTCGGGTGCACAGTGACGTTAGACTGTGGGTGTCCTGAGGGCCAGGAGCCTTTGGTTCGATCCGTCTCCAGGCCTTTTCCAGAGTTCACTGGAAGATCCCAGACGTGGGGAGTCAAGTTCTGGGCTGGCAGTTTATTCTGGTTGCCCTCATCCTGCCCGTTTCAGCTTAGCTTGCCCAAAGCCCACATGTGAACGGGACCCTCGGCACCCTGCTTTGAGCCGGGCCCCCCCCATATGCAAGTTCAATTGTGGGGCTGATCCTCCTCAGTCCCCTCTGGACTCCGCAGGTCTTTGCATCCTGGGGAACCCACAGGGGCTGAGACGGACAACTATTTCCGAAGAAAGCGTTGTGCCAGGATGGCGGCATCTAGTGGGCTTACAGGCTGGGCGTCGTGACCGAGGCGCCGTACAGGTGGGATGCTGCCAAACTGGCGCTTGGTGAGAAAACTCTTGGCCTCATGAATAGTGTTCTTCTCTTCAGCCAGCAGCAGCTGCTGCCGCATGTAGTTCTCAAATTCATACTGTGAAGACTCTTCTATCACCTTGGCCTGCAGAGAGAAAATATATTCAGTTCAGTGTGCCAGGACTGAAACTGCACTGAATAAAACAGAGTTAAACCCAGATCAGACCAAATATTCACACTGAGAAAAAAAAAAAAAAACGCCTCAGAATCATGCAGCTGCGCTGTCTAGGCCGGCTGAAGGCATCACCTACAACTTAGCTTGTCACCAGAGGCTGGTTTTAGAGTGGAACGTTATACAGTGGATGTTTTTCTCAGTATTTATGGGCTGTAGATCACCTGTCACCAGAAGAGCAGAGTTAATCTGAACTGTTCTGTCTATAGTTAGTGTTTTCTCTGCAGAGGTGACAGCTCCTCTAAATGACAGAACTGCGGCAGGAACAGGTGGGTGGATATTCCAGACCCTGTTTTTAACATTTTAGCTGCTTTTGCCACGACTAGAAATACACCTGAAGCTCGTACAAGAGCTACAAAAAGGCTGGACATTAGAATGGCAGCACAGAGAGAGACTGCAGCGGAAATGACAGAGTGTCTCATCTAGTTGTATTGGTGTGAACTGGCAGGTTTTCAGAACGTTGCAGACTGGCACATTACAAATAATTTGCAAGTTTGAAATCATCTCTTTGTGAGCCTTTAGTCTGGACTACCACAGACCTAAACTGTACTTTCACCCCCCTCACAAAATAAACATGCACAGTTAACACAGTGCAGAAGACCCAGCCAGCTGACAGCTACACTTAGTGGTGACTGATGTGAGTTCATTTATCTCAAGAAATTACAATACAGTACATTTTTACTACCAGATATTAGATCACAAATACAGAATCAAATACAGTTATCTCACAGATTTTACCTCTTGCAGATGTTCAGGGTGATTGACCTGATCGTCAATGTCTGGCACCACCTGCAGAGGTCCACTCAGCGACGACACAGACTGCCTGTGATTTCACAAAACGCAAAAGACGATTCGCTTGACAATTACCAATGAAATGCAAAATTGTTGAGGTGACTGCAGATAGAAGGGATGGCTATGTTGACTGAAATAGCCACGTGAAGGCATGATTATTCCAGCACAGCAGAAACCAACCTGCGAGACAGACTAATAGACTCAACACATGTGATGTAATAGTTTGAAAATCCAGCAGGGGGCGGACTTACCAAGAGGCAATGATGGCACTGAGGGACTCCAGCACCTCTCCTGCAGTGAGCCTCTGTTGAGGGTCCAGCACCAGCAGCTTACGAATCAGGCACACCGTGTTCTCCGACACTCGACCGTCCCTGTGAAGAGGTGGAGGCAACAGGGACGAGGGGTTTTATTAGAGAAGTATGGCCTCGAACGACTGCCCTTGCTCTGTTCAAAACGTGGCTGAGGGACTGAAAATGTTCTTGCATTTTAGAGGTTTGAATCGTGATCGCTTCGAGGACAGGTACTCACTCTGGGATGGAGTACTCGGCAGCCTTGATCTTCCGGAAGAGTTCTTGAGGTATGCTGTCATAAAAGGGGAACTGGCCGTACAGCATGGTGAACAGGACCACGCCGAGAGCCCACATGTCACTGGGTTTACCGCGGTATGGCCGCCCTGAATGCAAGAATAAGAGGATTGGTGATGAGATCAACAAAAATAAAAATAAACAGAATAAAGAAAACTGACTCCTTGTTTGTTTAGTGCAATGATAATTTTTGCCCTGCGTGATCCACCCCACTTTGATTCCTGCCAACCCACTCTACGACTAATGATTAACAAAGTGAACAAACACAAGTAATGAATAAATATGTGACTTTTCCAGTATTTTAAAGCCAGAGATCTTAATATAATTCACATTAAATCAGCTGTGGCCTGGCAGTGAAGAGTGTGAGGGTGGAGCTACATGGCTGTGCATGACCATAGGCAGTGTTGTTAGAGTCAGGCAGGCGGCAGCAACAGCAGCAGGCAATTATGTTAAAGCTTGTGACACACACACACACACACACACACACACACACTGAGACAGGCGGGGGATGGGGATGGGAGGGGAAGGGGGTAGATGGGAGTAGTTTCCCTCCAGTGAGTCATCAGTGCGTGAGTCACCCAAGCTCTGTTTAATTGTGCGCCTGTCACGTTATGCTGATATACACGCCCGAGTTCCAGCTACAGTTTGAACACGGTTGAAGGTGAAGAATTTCTGTTTGAGACGATTCTTTTTCGTCTTGTTCGCCGTCCAGATGTGATGCTGTAGTTGAACGATCACATTCGCTTTGTCTGGAGACGGCGGAGATGCGTCGCTACTGTTAAGCCTTTGCACTGCTCGTTTGTCAAAGAAATGTTTCACACAAAGAGCTTCCTCTGTAGACACTCACGAGTAGAAAAATGCATCATCACAGTGATTGCACAAAAAACCTATTCCTAGCCTTTGCAAATCTGAGATTGCAACATATCATCTTCTTCTTTTTTGCCTAATTACCGGAAAATCAAACAACACTGACTGCTAACTTTATGCAGCGGCCTTTGAAACAATCCCATCAGTCAAGGTCAAGTTCCTTTTATTTATATATATTGTATTAAACAAAATATTCAAGATTGTGGCGTTTTTCCTGTTGGTGCACTTGACGGTAAAACCCTGTTTCACATCCAACAGGGGAAAGCCAATAGCACTTTGAGGGCTTTTACACCAACGTTCTGTTTGGAAAGGCAAAAACACAGACTACCTTATGTTTCAATTCAAGGCAGAAATGTGATGCGCTTTCAGACTGACTGGAAAGTATTATTCACGTACAGAATGTGAGATCCTGCATGTAACATATGGGTTTTTCACTCACCACTTAATACATCAGGACTAATGTAGGCCGGACTTCCTCTCTGATCTTTCAGCAGGTCGTCTTCGCTCACCAGGTGCTTTCCCAAGCAGAAATTGGTGATGGTGATCCGGTGAGTCCTGTGAGCGCACACACACAAACGCACACAAACACCTGATGAATACCTCATTTACAACAACCAGAGTCAGAGAAGGCTAATTCGCAGTTTTACTTGATCAGAAGTTTTAATGCAAAGTGATCTTCGCATGTGAAACACTGCGCACAAAATATGACATTAAAAAAAAAAAAAAAACAGGCTGCAGGGAGAATTCACTAGCATGCTTTGGTGTAACGGGTCACTGAGCATTAAAAATACAACAGTATCTCATGACTGCCAGATACAGAGTATACAGATAGAGTCGTGTTGGAAAAAGTCTATCATCTAAGTGTACTTGCAGTAGCCAATCACAAAACACCGTAACAGATGAGAAGAATTAGATTAGTTTTAACAGCGGCTCTAATGTAACGTGCAGACGTGGATGGAACACATGAACAAGTCTTTACTCAGTTATCCCCGTTTATTTATTCATGTGCATACAGTTCCATGTGCATGTTTAGGACTCAGGTATGTGTGGGAAAACAGTTCATTACCTTTACATACATTGAATCGGGTTCTGCTTTGGGATGCTTTTAAGGAACATTGTTGTATAATTTTAGTACCTTTGAAATGATTAATGGTATTCATTTGGACCTTTTTAGTTTAGTCTTTTATGTATGGTTTTAGAACTGAGTTTCATATTTAGTGTGGATGCATGGATGAAATCTCTTGTCTGTAACGTCTGCTGCTGCTGTCTTAGCCAGGACACTCCTGCAAAAGAGATTTTTAATCTCAACAAGTCTTATTTCCTGGTTAAATAAAAGGTTAATAAATAATAACTACTTTTTTGTTAGTAGGACCAATGACCTCAAGAGTCTGCAGCAGTATGGATTAGTTGCAGATGGTAATGTGTTATTTTCTTGTAAATGTGCTTATGTTTCTGAATGTTTTTGAGCCCGTCTCTAAAAGAAGAGCTCCACATTAAGCAGGTTTATTATTATCAACATCATCATTTGATCTGATAACCTTCCAAGGACGAGTCCAGCCCAGACACACTGGCGCTTCATGGTCTGAGAGCCACAGTTGTGCCCAGCCGTGTTTGATGGTTTCTCTAGAAACAATGTGGCACTATAAGATTTTACTCTGACTCATCAAGGTAAATTTAGTTTACTTGTGGCAGAGTGAACCTTAACAGCATTAATACTAAGGGAATACAGACTGTGCTGCAGCTCTGTGTTCTTTAGAGAAGAGAAAATAAAAAAGCCACACTTTGACAAACATATGACTCAACTTGTGGCTTGGGATAATTGTCTCGATGACTAAGCCTGCTTGATGATGGGCTGGCAAATGAATATATAAAGCTCGAGAAGATTTAAAATATGTACACAAACTTGCAGCTTCGAACGCACCCACACAATCACTCCCATGCTGAACACGCACACATGAAAATACACTCCAAAAGCACATGAGCGCACACAAAAGCAGCCACGGTCTGGAGCCTGAGTCCTCTCTGGATCACGCTCCTCACCCACATCCGCTTTCTAAAAAGCCTGAGGTCAACAGCTTCCCCTATTCTCTCTCACTTTCACACCCTGCTCTGCCGCACACTCACTGCTCCCATTACAGCGTCTGGAGCCCATTCCTGTCAAACACCCAATTTTCGACCAATCGCTCCGATCTCAACCCTCCCTCGGAACATCGAGTCCGCATCATTTCCGACTACTTTTGCGATCCAACCTTTCAACTCGGCTTTTGTGATCCAAGTTTCTATATCCATACAGTGGCCTTGTGAAATGCACAAGGACGGATGGGAGGAACAGTGTGCAATGCTTCAAGGACCCTCGACATAAAAGCTTCCTTTATGGAGGAGTCTGTCCTTTTGTCTGTGTACATCACGACCGAGGCTTCCATTCTTGCGCCGGAGATTGGGTAAATGAAATTGCATGTTTGCCTCGTGAGGCAAGGGTCCCTGAGGACTGAGGAGAGACCGCACCATCGCTGCTTCCTGGTCATGTGACCCGAATAGTCAGGAAACCAGAAACCTAAATGGTCCCCATGACTCCCTCCCTACGACATTTTGCTGAAAATACACACAGCTGATGAGAAAGGAGGTTAAACATGGGGCAGTTCTACAGACACAAGCAGATTTCATTTCTCAGAACTGATAGGAAGTGATGATCTGGAGGGTTTTACCAAGACCCCACACCTATTATAGTAAACTGTGTAAAACTAGTATGAGGTACTGCTGCATGAAAGCTTTTTAGTGCTTCATAAGAAACCAAAAAAAAAATCTAACTTTAGGTTAAGAATGGATTATGGACTGATGATGAAATAATGACAAATGCTCTCAAAATGGCTTTGTATTTCTACATGACTAGAGATCTCAAAATCTGGAGCTAGTATCTTAGAATAATACAAAACCCCCAAACAATGAGTTACACAATGAGAATCTCATCATGGATTTTGTATTGCAAGATAATGAATCACTGTAGAATTATGACTATTATTCCAAAGCAATGAGTAATTGTTTCAACATAAGTTAGTGTCTGAAATGATGTTTTGATATCTGAAAATGACTAGGCATCTCACTATAATAAGCAATTCTCTCAAATAAAGTCTTAAACCTTGATGAGGTCTCTCTGTCCATGGCTGTATCAGAAAATCTGAAAGTCATAAGAGCTCAGCATAACTCTCCACATCCCTGTAGATTGATTTATAACATCCTGCTTTCATAACAGCTGCTTCTGCAGGAGGAAATCGCATCATTCTTGCATAAACTGCTGAGCTTGTCGATGGCATCAGAGCGTTTCCCAGAGAAATGACAAACAGTATGGGGGCGGAGCAAGGGGATTTTGGGATTGGCCTAGCCTTTAGATTGCCGTCTTTCCTGTACAGGCTGTACATTCATAAACACGGAGGGTGGAGAACAAGGAAACAAGGAAATTGCGACACATAAGAAGGTGGGAAAAAGTTAAAAGAAGTGACTGAGGAAAAGGTCACAGAGGCTGCAGGAAAGACTGAGGTGTTCTAAAAAAAAAGTGAAAAGCAAAGTAGAGGGTAAATAAATGATGACGATGTGAGTGCATGTGCATTAATGTGTGTGTGTGTGTGTGTGTGTGTGTGTGTGTGTGTGTGTGTGTGTGTGTGTGTGTGTGTGTGTGTGTGT
>JAPTYQ010000009.1:9873689-9885370 GCA_029814465.1 Ostorhinchus cyanosoma
TGAACCCATTAACCTATCAGTGCATGTGTTTGGATGGTGGGAGGAGCCAGAGTACCTGGAGAGAACCCACGCAGACAAGGGGAGAACACGCAAACTCCACACAGAAATGTCTTGTCCAGCATCATATCAGCAGAATGATCATCCAGTTGCCTTTTGATGCTGAGAAAATTTGCTTTGCTTCTGGTTTCGTTTCCTGTACTAGTGCTCCAAACCTCTGAGAACGACCCATTCATGCAGGAAGAGGGGTACGCACGGAGGGGGGAGGGGCAAATGACAGTTGAGTTTGATTGACATATCACCGTTCAATCATTTCGAGCACTCAAAATGATTGGATGTTTTTTTTTTCAGCCTTGTCTGTTTCACAGGTGACTACATTTTTACATTTAATTAATTGGTTGTAATCAGGGTATGAAGGGGTTTTTAACCAATAAAGTAAAAAAAATAAATAAATACGCTCATCTCCCACCCCAACTTTAAGATGCAGTTGGTGATTTTTGTTCAAAGGTAACATCCTGATGTATTCTACAGCTGAGTTCATAGAATCCATTTATTTATGGACTTGGAAATAAACTGAGAAAGACTTAATCGTTCCGTTTTGTCATGTTTTCAATTCACCTGCCTGTGGGGGGTTGTAAAAAGTTTGTTTTGCTTCTTCCTGATTGGTCTAAAGTGCGTCTTCAGCCTCTGTAGTGGATGACATGTTTACTGTTGTTTTTGAGAAACTCATATTCCACCAAAAACATGACAGTGGACTAAATGACAGACCCTCGGGGATTCACTCGCAACCTTCTCCGTCACTGTCACCGCTGTCACTTTTAAATGTACCGCAGTTCCACCAATTAATGGTTCACAGTAAAGCACTGCTGCGTGTTCCATAGAATACCTCTCATTATTTTGGAGCTGTTTGTTCGGTTACAGCGGAGTCACTGGTGGCTAGAGCTCAACAGATGAGGCCTCTCTCTCCGAGCAGCTGTTACAGGTTATTGATGACCTCATTAGAATGCTGCCTGCGGCACGACGGCTGACTTTGAAGGACTTCCCATATGCAATGGCACAAACCGCCAACGAAGCCTGTGCCACTCGCTTCATGCCAAACAGCATTTCCTAACGGTCTTTTAGTTGAAGGCGAAGGCGAGGAATTGCGATGCAGTGCAGTCGTTCTGGGGGTCCTAAATCCACTCCCTCAACTGCGGCTTTTCATTGCAAAGTATGACTCGAGTTGTTATGAGAATTCTAATAAGCAGCTTTTTGGCTCCTTTTTTTTCCTGTCAAATGTTAACTTGCGACTCCGTCATTAAACAGAAGCATCAGATCTTTTGCGTTTGCTTAATTCGATTACACGTTATATCTTACATTACCTGCAATACATGAATTTAATTACATAGTTACTGAAGACGGTGATTTTCTGTCCCTTTATGTTCGGTCCGGCTACAGGTGTCGTCTTTATCGTTTATATCTGAGGCGCTTGCTTGCATTAACAAAGCTTCATTGAGCAATAATGTGTTGTAATTAAATATGACTTTACATTTGGCCTTACTCATAAACACAGACAACAGCGAGTCATGAAAATAAAATGCAATAGGAAGCATAAATTTATATTTTCAGTGGCTGCATTAACATTTTTGTAGCTTTGCATGGATATTAAAGCCAGTCTTGCACAACAGAAGTGATCTGCCATAAAAACTGGAAGCAAGACACATGTAAATCATGTGCTTTACTGTTACAGACTGTGGCTTATTTTCACACCAGCAGAGTTATTGTTCAGCATAAGGTGGTGTTAGTTAATTATACTGATGTGCACCCTGTTATTTAACAGTAGAGGTCACAGAGCCCAGTCATTTATTAAATAATAGTCAAATAGTAGAACACAATTTAGATGTTAGTGCTGTGAAAACAAAAGAACAAACAAAGCTCACATTAAGTTATGAGTGTCCATTAATCTCAGCTTTTACCAAAAAGACATAAGAACAAGGACGAGGCTGACGACGGACAATTAATTCCATAACTGAGTTAAATAAACACTTTTCTCTACTGATTTATATACATCCATATTAACTAACATCTTTCTGAAATGTTCATTAATTAGTCCCTTAATTCATATGGAAATCCAAAATGCTACAGAAAAATTAATTAACAGCTACTTAATGTTTAAAATTATATTCATTAAATGTCTGTTAAAATCCATAGTATCAGTTGAGTATTAAATAATGACTGGAATAATTCATCTCATAACTAAATGAGTCCCAGACACATTAATTAACTGTCACATAATGTTTGTTTGTGCATTAATTGTGTGAATGTGAAATCATATAAAACAGTCTCACCATTTGAAAATAATGACAGTAATATTATTCATAGAGTGGTTAGGATTTTTTTTTTTTTAAATATTCCAAACCCATTTAGAGATTACAAAACAAAAATGTATAGAATACAAATAAAACAAGTGGCGCCAGACACAACAAACCCCGCCCCTTGCAAGCGTTTTACCTGATTGGCCCTATCTCTTATCATTACGAAAGCACATTTTTGGTGACCTTGCCCTTGACCTTTGACCCACATTCACCAAAATTTTATGGGATCTATTCTGGATCGTCTCGCACCTTTCCAAAAAATTTTATCAAAATTGGTCCAGTAGTTTTTGCGTAAAGTTGCTGACAAACAAACAAACAAACAACCAACCAAAAAAAACGAACCAAAAACAATACCATAATAATACTGTAAAGCGATCTAAATAACTCTAACATAACATATGCTACATAATGAATATTATAAAAACATAACCTTTAATAGATTTTTTTTTTTAAATTTCAATCCAACTTAAAATGTTTTTAATATTCAAGATAAAAAGAGAAGGTGAAACACTGACTTCAATGTGTGATTTTAGGTCTTTTTTTTTTACTTTTTAGTCACCCTCATTATTTTGACACCGCCAAGCAGTAACTGGCTCTTGGAAGTCCAAAGCAGCTGTTCCTTAGCTTAACCACCACATATTGGGTTAAACAAAGCGCCCAGCCATCACTTTCAAAGCCATTAGAGGTGCCAGAAGCGCATGCCAAGTCCCTCCAACTGTCATTTCCTTATTTAATATTAATGAGCCGTTTACGGTGCGTAGATCTATGCCACTACCTTTCAAAATGTCACATAGTATTCAAAAGGAGTTTTGTTTCCGTGGTGAGACCCCCCCCCCCACCACCAGACACACACTACACACTTCCCATAACGGTCTTTTGCAGAGCAATAGAGAGAGGAAGGTGACATGGTGGTTTTGGATTCCATCTGCAGGCTGCTCAAATTGGCCTTCACAGCCCATAAACTTTCTCCCAGCCAACCAGACACTCTCCAGCACCTTCCCTGTGGACAGGCCATATAACGTCCTCTTATACCAGAGACACGAGAGAGAGAGAGAGAGAGAGAGAGAGAGAGAGAGAGAGAGAGAGAGAGAGAGTGGCTTCTTCTGTTAAAGTAAAGGATGCAAAGGCCAGACATCATGGCATTCCGGAATTTAGCTTCTGGGATAATGACTTGCTTATTTGCAATAGTAAAACAAAATAGGCTTTAAAGTCAAATAAAGCCTCCATTAAACTTCTCCTGATCAGGTCTTTATTGCGCATATGCCACACCAGGGCTCCTGCTGTTCGCTCACTCTGAAAAATGCTTCTGCTCTCCACAGATAAGACCGAGCAAAGAAACCAGAACAAACCCCGTTGGCCCATAATGGTCAAGGCTAAGTCGAGCGCTAATGCTAAAGGTTTTTCTTTGTTACATCTTGATATTTAAAAAAAAAAATGTAATAAATAAAAAAAAAAAAAAAACATGTTCCTTTGTTGTCGTAAGCAAATTTTGAAGAGGTTTACATGAAAGTGTGTTGCAGAGCGCGCTGGCAGCTTCCCAAACTGAAGGATGGAAATGTAGGGATGGAGTTTGATAGAGAATAGCAAATCATGTGATGGTGAACTTCATCCCCCTCTGGAACAGAATGGAGTCTGGTCCTGGGCCAACATCAAACAGCCTCGCTGTAGGCAGCAAGCAACCTTGGAATAAAACACTGACAGTATCTCCTCAGGTAGAAGCGAGCAAAGAGGTTTGGAGTTCCTGTTTGATGATGAGCACAACCGGCCTTACACAACAAACCCAAACCCTCAAAACACTCACAGTAGCAGTTTTATTAAGTCCACCTATAGCTAGTCCCACTTACCCAGGTCCAAACTGTTTTTTTTCTTTTTTTTTTTTGTAGTAGATACAGAGCAACTTATGGAACTCACTGGTACTTTTCAAACTGCAGATTCAACACAAATAAACGTAAATGTACAGTCGGCGCTACAGTATATTTATATAAGACAGACAACAGAAGCTGCTGTTCTCTAATGATCTGTTCTAGAGATACATGAAAAACAACAAAAAAAAAAAACCTGCTTTGAATGAAGAACTCCCAAAGCCAGACTGGATTCATCTGGCACGGACTCAAAAAAAAAAGACGATGGGAATGTTCAAAGGAATCTCAGATGACTGGAAAGAACGAAGACTTCCCTCATAATTCAGAGAAACATTTACGCAGCTGCTTCTGTGTTAGTTAGCGTTCCACTGTTTGTGCTGATACTTTGACCGAAAATAAACGGCCTTTTTTGTTCATTGTTGAGGCTGTTGGACTCATTTACTTTTCTGAATAAAGGGTCTAACATCAATAAGTTTAATTGCACTTAAATATAATCTTAGCCCTAGTTTTAACACTTTACATATCATATTTAATGCATGAGTTTTGAAGCTCTCTACATGATCAGTGATGTTATTTTCTTGAAAAACCTGATGTATACAATTAGATACATACAATATACAGGAATTCATTCACTAGAGGCCTTTCCAGTTACGCTGCAAGACTGTCATTAACGAGGAAGGAGGAAAAGGAATTAGCAATTTGTTAGACGTGTTTGTGTTATATTATGTTTTTGTTTGTTCAAAAAGAATAAGATTTGATCATTGAGAACCCGATGTATCAAATATGATACAAAATTGAAACTCATACATGGAAATAGATATTTGAAAAAATTTTTTGGGTTGTTCAGAAGGAATTGCATTGTTTAGGGTGCATTCTTTTTTTCTCTGTATGTACCTTGTTATCAGAGCACATTCCAGATAAATAACTGAGTTCTGATTCTGTTTCAGTGCGTAGTCGTAACATCACGAGGCAAAAAAAAAAAAAAAACCAACATATTTTTTCAGGAGTTTGTAAGGAATTAGGTCTGAGTGTAAAGAAGATCTCATCCCCTCTCTGGACTCTGCTTTTGGGATGTAGCCGAACATTTTGGCCGTTCACGATCATTAAATATATGATTGACAGCTGGAAAGACATGTTATCGGAGTCACTTTTCCACAACTAAATGAAACAGTATCAGCTCATTTATTTTTCATCTTTTAATTTGGACAGAGAGGAGAGAGCTGCAGAAGGAAGACGTGATTGTTTTTTCCACTTTATTTCTGATCCTGTAGATTCTAAACTCTGAACTGTTCCTGCTTTGAACAGATTTAGACGTTGTTACTCTACTTTTTGATTTGCATAATAATCTGAAATGAAAGATGCATTTGGTATTTAGTCACAAAGCCATGTTTTGCATTTAAATGTTTTATTATATAAAAAAGGCAGAAAGATGACCCAGAATACAATCCAGTATCTACCTTTTTTCTTTTTTTTTGGGAGGGGGTGGGGATCATTTACAAACCCACTATGTCTTTAAGAATTCACATTTAAAAAGTCCAATTAAAGTGTATGTTTTCAAGGACCAGTCAATTTCAATGTCACCTCGCTAATCATTTTAAGGTATGGCCATATGTGTTAGCCACTGGAAGCAGCTAGAAAACATCCCTTTGTGGTAAAAAAAAAAAAAAAAAAAAAAGGAGAAGAAAAGGATTGTTTTTGGAGTGAAAAATATAATACAAATATAATAGATTATAACATGTATTGTTACTGTTACAGGAACATTCATAAATCAGTTTAGCAGCAGATTCTTAAAGTTCACAAAAGTGACACTGAAATTATATACTGAAAAAATACTGACAATATAGAAAAGTACAAAGAAATACTGAAAATATACATACAATATACTAAAGCCAACTGTATACCACAAATAGAAGAAATATGTGCAGCATGTAAATGATTTAGATTAGATTAGATTAGATTAGATTAGATTAGATTAGATTAGATTAGATTAGATTAGATTAGATTGAATTAGACTGGATTAGATTAGATCAGATTAGACTAGATTGGATTATATTAAACTAGGTTAGATTAGATTGGATTTTTGATTAGATTGGATTGGATTGGATTGGATTAGATTATTGATTGGGAAATTCAACAATCACAGCAGCTACAGAATAAAGTGCAATAAAAAAACGTACATGCGTAAAGATACTGCAACAAACAAGATAGTGCAAAAAAATAATAATAATGAAAAAAAATATATAGTAATAATACCAAGGTCAAATGAAAAACTATACTAGTATAAAATAATGAATGAATGATGAGGAAATGTTACATGTGGATTCATACGTGCAGGCCTTGGGGAGCAGGTCATATTTTACAGCCTTAGTTTTATTCTTTAAAGCCTCATTCACTCAAGCAGAATTAGGTTTTTCAGATAAATCTTTTTTTTTTTTTTTTTATTTCATTTTTTTTATAGAATAGGAAGTGGACTCTCTGTTGTAAAAACCACAGAAATCCTGGTTTACATCATTTTTTCTTGCTCATCAGTATGTTGCTGCATTTGTGGAACCTGGCAGTTTTTCCTCCATCCCACTGCACCAGTTCAGCTCAAACTCCGTTGCTGGTTTGACCTAACAACTTTCAGGTTCAGTGAGCAGTGTGTTAATGAGATACTCTCACACATACACACTCCAGTTGGACCATAATACTCTTTGTGTACTGTCTGTCAGCTTGAATGAATCCAGTTATTTTCTGACAACCTCCATGAACCAGGTGCCTCTACGCTGCAGCTGACTGTGTGTATATATATATATATATATATATATATTGTCTGCAGAACATTTTCTTGGTGATTTCTCCGACATTGCAGAAACTATCATTCCTTTTTTTTTTTTTTTTTCTCCAATTCAATATCACAAAATATAATATTGCATCATGTACAACGCGCATACAAACATTTTCCCCTTACAATGCTTTATTTCTAGCCTTCATTTACATGTAACTCGTATTATAGCGCTGGAGGAGTTGATTTTCAGGAGTCCTTTGTGAACGCACGGTGATTTTAAACTGCAAAAGCGCCAACGCTGTCTTTACAAAAAAGACTGAGGTACATTAAATGTTCAAGAGCGTTATTTTATGTACACTGGAGAAAATTGCCTTTCATTCACTCCTTTATTTGTATTCATGAAAGCCTCTATTCCCGTCATTATCAGGGTCAGAGACAGAGTACAAAAAGAGCAAGTCACTACGGCATTTCACGGGCAATGTCTCCATCAGGCTATTTCACCTAAAGTCAAATGGATAATTCAACATGATGGTGTGAAGATGAAGCTCTGATACTGTTGCTGTCCAGTGATTTGCAATAAAAGAGACGAGGTCCTGGAATAAACAATGGTTTTCTCTCATTCCGACGCTGCCATATGGTGTCTCCCCTGTACAAACATGATACATGTAATGCCAAGCTCATTATGGGAGGTAGAATATGCATGAGTATTCCCTCTGTGGTCCCACTTCATTAGAGCATTGCAGTGTACTGTAATTACACACTCATTAATTGTTCATCATTTTTTATGTTATTGGGATGGACAGTGTTATCGACCTTCTATTAGTTTTCTATTCAAGCTCCGGTTAAATTCCAACGTGTTCAAAATAGGATTAAAGTCCTCATGTGTAACTCGGGTAAAATAAATACATCCCAGGTTTTCATTCTGACTGTAATTTATGTCATTTCTGCATATCAAATATTTTTAAATGGAAATATGCCTATTTTTTTGTAGTTTTTTTTTAGATGTATTTCCGTTGGTTCAGATATTATTATTTTTGTACATCACAGATTTGTCGCTTCTCGTACTTGACTGTTTTTTTTTTTTTTTTTAAATGTTTTTGTTCCTGCTGTTGTCCCTTTTAGGAGTGCCTTGGGGTTAGTTTGGATGGGGGGGGGTGTTATGTAATTCTATTTTGTTGTATGTGCTGCTACATTGCTCAAAAAAAGATGAAAAAATATAAATAAAAAATCCTGCATTGACTATTAAGGCTGTCAAAATGAACGAGTTAACGCGGATTAATCCAATATCACGATTAATCTGCTTAAAAAATTTTTACGCGATTAACCCATGTGACTCTGAACGTCTCTGGTAATGCATTTCAGGCAATTTGTCCAAGTAGAGTTAGCGTCGCATACACTGTACGTGCAAGTGGTCAGTTCATCCAGTAGAGACGGGAAGCAGATGGAAATATGAGGATGAAAAAAAAAAAACCAAGATGGAACAGTTGAAAAAAGTTAAGCATTAAACACACTCTGCAGGAAGGAGGATTAACGCAAAGCATAAATTAGTCTGGGATTCTGCTAGCACGTCAGCTAATGCGCCGCCCAAACCCATTAAATGCACATATATTCTAGTCTTTCTTTAGTCTGTTTGCTCATGTAAAATAAAACCTGATTCATTTAGATTAAAAATGAATGATATTTGATGGTAAATGAACTGCACTTATATTGAGCTTTTCCACCTTCATGGTCTTCACAGCCTCACATTCACACCTACTGGGAGCAATTCAGGGTGTAGTGTCTTGCCCAAGGACACTTCAACATATAGACAGTCAAAGCCAGGATTCGAACCTCCAACCCTTCAGTCATTGGAAAACCTGCACTACAAGCTGAGCAACAGTTTAATGAAAACAAACCCTGTGATTAGTCTGATCAAAAATTGTAATCATTTGACAGCCTTGTATAAAATATTCACTCTATGTTGTGTCGACTTCTGCATCTGAGGTAAATAAAGGGTTTTATTTGAGGGAAACCAGTATCAGATCATCTATTCATTGCCTAACACAGCTTTTATTGTGTAAATATTGTTTTCCTGTAAAGCCTGCCATTTCCATAAATGACAGTTTTGCTGGAAAAGAAACGCACCTGCAGTGACTAAAATTGGAAAACAAGTGGTGCCAGGCACAGCAAACCCCGCCCCTCGCAGGTTTTGGGCCCATTATAAGTAAATGGGGAAGATTTTAATTTTTTTTTTTTTTTTTTTAATTTGATCTACTTTTCCCAAATTGTGATCACATCTATTCTGGGTCATTGGCAATCTATAAACGCAATTTGGTGTGAAATCAACCTATAGTTATGCCGCTAGAGTATTAATAATCAAACAAAAAAACAAAGAAAACACCCCCGCAGATTGAAAGCATACAGTATAGGTACCCTCCACCTTCCCCTATGGTGGCCAAGAAGAAAAAAAATTGTATTTGCTTTGTTTTTGTTTGTTTTTTAGTTCAAAAGATAAGTGATTCCAGGCACAACAAGCTTATTTTGGCATCAATTCAGCTGATGTCATCATTGTCTATGTGTATGCTGATGTCAGCGTATTAATTTCCTCCATATATTTGCCAAGTTTGAAATATATTGAAACAAAATTTATGTTTTTTTTATAGACATTTGACATTTCGCCCATTATAAATAAATGACAGAAAAAAATATCCATACAAAATTTGAAGTTTGATCTACTTTTCCCAAAATGTAATGACATCTATTCTGGGTCACTGGCAATCTATTAACCACATCTGGTATGAATTATTTTATTTTATTTTATTTTATTTTATTTTATTTTATTTTATTTTATTTTATTTTATCTTTTCTTTTTTTTTTTTTTTGGAGGGGGGTAATAACACTTCAGATGAGTCACTCAGAATAACAAAGCAGAGAAAACATTATACTGTTGAATGTACTAAATTAAACTTGTACAAGTGTCGACTCGACTTAACTGGCGTCCTTTTATACAACAAACAACAGAAGTTTTCTCCATATTATTTCTTACCTTCCTGTAATTGAGAGGCGCTTTTTATTTGTTCATGTTGACCTTGACGTCTATTGTTAGAGACCCGGCTTGAAACTGACTCCTGGTTCTTATTTGAGGAAATACAGTATGTACTTTCAATATATCAAATGTTGAAAAGAGTTCACTTTCAGAGCCATTTAATCTTATGAACTGTTTCATTTGGTTGTTTTTTCGGGGGGCATCGTGTCCCCTTCTTAGGAACCCACGGTTAAAATGTCAAAAACTGCAATAATGTGGACACTGCATTTGTTTAACAGAGCTTTATTATGTGCTGCACCAATTTATGTGCATTTCAATAATGGTAACCATTGACTTAAATAAATGAAACTAATGTATCCTGGAATATAATGTTGACAGTGAAATTACCATTTGATGTCATATTATCTAACATTAACTCATAAAGACCCAGTGCTACTTTGCAGTTCCCAAATTAATTTCTCTGTATATTTAACTTTTATTCAACCATTTCTCGTAATATTATCTTCAGTGTAAATAATCGGTTTCCTATATTTAATTTACTGATCATAAAAATAAAAATATAAATAAATCAAAAATAAAATAAATAAATAAATATATACTGATCATGTAGATGTTCATAAAAGCTCAGATTAAATGAATGAATGAACGAATGAATGAATGAATGAATGAATGAATGAATGAATGAATGAATTTATTTGTTATTTTGGCATGTCAAGAAAACTACCAAACAAAATTCCGTTTAGGGCGTTGAGGGTTATTACATCCCAAACAGAGAAAAATAAAGGAAAAAGTGACTATTTCACCAAATATATCAATAAATGAACATAAAACAAGATGATTCAACTCCATGGGTTTTAATGGTGAATTAATGTTGTAGAAGATGACGGTGTTTCCACGGTAACTACGGAGCCTCTGAACGTCCAAATAGGTCATATCTAATGACCATGAAAGGAAGATAAACTGTATTTTACACCAATTATTTACACGTATTGATAGAATTAATTGATCAGAAGCTATTAAATATTTCAGATCAGTAGATTTTTTTCGTCGCCGGTTACTGTTTGAGTTTTTACGGATTAATCTGAGCTTTTATGAACATCTACACCACCAGTAAATTTAATATGGGAAAAACACCTGATTTTATGTATTATACTGTAATATGTGTGTTATTATGTATATATTTTATGTATTGATAGGATTAGCGGATCGACATTGTACATCCATACATGCTTTTGGCTCTTTATTTTTGTTTTTCTGGGGTAAAATAATATCTACCTTCATTCCTTCTCAACAAGTTTTATTCAGCCGCATCCTTTACAGCTACATATCCTGTGCTTTCTAGCGGGAATTCAGTTTTCTGGGATGATGACATTGCCTATAATAAGGTTCAGCGCACACTGGCCCTCCTATCAAGCCAATCCTCTGCTGCAGCTTCAGCTTAGATGGGTCTCTCACCCAGTGGGTCCACAGAGATGGGCATGGTATGGGTCCGGCATTCATTCACCCCCCGGTGGGTCAATGATGCACAGCCGTCGGGCTCCAGCACATCCAGCCTGGAGTGTCAAGCAGAACATCACCCACTGACGGCCCTGTCAAGGTCATCACATAAGAGGACTGGTCTGAACGTGTGCCATCAGAGATATAAAAAAAAAAAAAAAAAAAAAAAAAAAAATTAC
>JAPTYQ010000009.1:9963883-9976251 GCA_029814465.1 Ostorhinchus cyanosoma
AAAATGTTATTTCAAGAAATTTTATCACGATCATTTTCACTTGTTCCATTGGCAGATTTTTTTTACTTGAATTGAGCAAAAAAATGTTGAATTAAACAAAAAAATCTGACAATGAAACAAGTGAAAATTTTCTTGGTAAGATTTCTTGAAATAAAATTTTCAAGATCTATTGTCTAAAAATAAGTTCTTGATGATTATGTGATGAAATATTTGGAGTAGAATTGAGGAAAAATACATTTGGTGAGATTTAGATTTTTTCCAGTGTACTGACATTACTGTGTTTATTTCACCATGTTGCACACTGCAAAAAATGATTTCTAAGAAAGTGAAAAAAAAAGTCTTATTTCTAGAACATTTGTCTTATTTTTCATCTAAATAAGGAATAAAAAAACTTACTGAGAAATGTTTACATAAGAAAAATATTCTTATTTTTTAAAAAGATATATCAAACTGTTTCTTAAGATTTTCCAGCTCAAATCAAGATGATTATTTCTTGCACTAAACGTTGTTTGGTAAAATTCTGGCATTTTTGTCTAGTTTTAAGGCACATTATATTTTATTTTTAGTTGATAGACTTTTTTTGTTTTAAGAATTCTAGCCAATAATTTTTTTCTTCCCTATTTGTAAACTTTTTCATCCAATTTGACCAGATTTAGGAATATTAAGCTTAATTCTAGCGGGGTATTTTCTTTTTTTTTTTTTTTTGCAGTACATTTCCCAGTTTATCATTTCAGTATTTCACCTAATGTGTAATTAAAATGTATGTAGGATCACCCGTGAGTACATTTACTGCTATGCTGGGTTACTTTGCACCGAAGCATTAATGATTTCATCTGATATTCTTATTACAGGCCTTGATTAAAACCAGCAGCACTAGAGGCATGTGCTCTCATGGTTTAAGGCCCACATTTATGCACATGAATCCCACTGTGAATCCATTTTTGTCGTATATTTGCAAACATTTATTTGCATTAAACCAAGTCCTCTTATCCTTCCCTAAATATAATCATTTTCTGTCCATGCCCAAACATGTAAGCGATTAAGTGGTTCCATAATGCATTGAACTGAATTGAAGCAGAAGGTGATATACACATTAACCCTCCGCTGTTCCACTCAGAGACCCTTCAAGAACCACCAAGTGTGCATAAAAGGTACAGAGTAATAGCAAACCAGTTTTCATACAATTTGCTTTTAACTCTTTTACATTTTTTTCTTGTATTCCATCAACTTGACCCCTAAATAAAAATACCAAACACTCAATAAATGTATTTTTTTTTTACTTATTAAATGTGATGTTTGTAACATATACACACCACATTTTTTGATGCAAAAACAAAAAATATTATTATTATTTTTTTTTTTTTTTTCGAAATACTACACAAAAATCAGATGACCTATTATTAGATTTTTTGCCTCCTGGTATATTTCAATGATTAATAGCAACATTGCTTAATATGCATTATTATTTTTTGGACAACATCAGATGTTCTAAAAAAAAAAAAGCCTAAAATACACACCTATAAATCAAAGAGGCTCAATTAAAGCTTGTGCAAAATATCAGATTAATTAAAAAAAAAATAAAAATAAAAAAAAAAAAGAGAAAGAAAATCTAGATATGAAATGGTAGTTTTGGTTCAAAACCATTATACATGTCTAGAATTTGCAGAAATGTACAATAGCAATATTTTATTCTGGTCATTAGTTTGCAACAGGCCTGATTTAACCCTTTAACCCCTGAGACATTATTTTAGGTAAAAACATGCTGTGAATGCTCTTTAATGGTTTTGCTTTATTATGTGTTTTAAGGTGAAAACAGGGTGGAATAATCGAAAAAAAACAACAAAAAAAGAGGAATATAAATTTTACTAAATAAGGAATGTACATCAATAAGAGATTTAAGATGTTTAGCATAAACTGAACTGGAACACACTGACCCAATAGATTTAGTTTTGGGTTGATTTTTCTGTTTTTCTAAATCAGTCCGGCTGCTTTTTGGCATCTGGTTGAACTCGACCAAAAAAAAAAAAAAAAACAACAGTAAAAACAAAACAAAACAAAACAAAACAAAACAACAACGAAGACAATTTTAAAAAAAACCCAAACTGTCTATTTTTATAGCGAGTCGGTCTCACTCAATGCTCTGTGTTTTAACCCCCATTCCACAGGCGGTGGAAGGGTGGGGGGGGGGCTACACTGAGCATGCTCAGATGTCAATAGAAAGAACAAGGTCTATTCTATCAGCACATTTAGAATTTTTAAAATAAATCATACATTAGAATGCTGATCACAGACACATCAGGGGTTAAAGAGTTAAAAAAAAAAACGGGGACAAACACCAAGGACCACACAGTCCGATAACAATAGAGACATGAAAGAACCACAGTCTGTGAATGAAGCTGCTGATAGTGTGGGCTCTTTTATGTGGACGGCCCACTGTAATTCTGATGGCTCGGTGATGATTGTCCAAATTATAAGGCAGTTCCCCATAATAAGACCCAGCCAGAGGGCAAACCCGGACTCCTACGCATCCACAAGGTTAGTGCTTTAACACTGGAGTGATTTTTCAGGAGAATAGAGGAGACTGGAATTCCTAACATTTTTCTTTTTTCTATTTTTTTTAACACAGTCTATCTCAACCACACCCCAAAAAAAAAAACAAAAAAAAAACACAAAATAAATGCTTCTCCTGTTTGAACAAATCCAGATACAAATAGTAGCATCTCTGCACACCCTTCATCTGCCATTTTGCACAGGCTTGTTTGTGTATTCTGAGGCACTGTCATACTCTCATGTTAGATGAAATAAGAGCCGATTACACAAGTTGTGCTTTCAAAAGGTTACAGTACGCGCTTTCTGGAAAATAGGTTATGAATACAGGGAATTTATAAAGCTGACAACAACACTGCTTTGATGTGTCTATCAAGGCTTGGTTTGCTTTGTGTGCGGATATGATTGATTTGTTGGGTAAATATCTGAGTCCCGAATGACTACGCAGCCCTCATTCCACTCCTGTTGTCGTGTTCGGCGCTCAATCAGTACGCCGCATTATAAATAACACTGAAATCAAATAGCAACAGGCCAAAGGTGCCCCCCCATCACCTCTTTGATGAAACTCATAAAGCGTCCTCCGAATCTCCAAGGTTTGTGGCGGTGACACTGCAGCGAGTTGACAGTCATCTGCGGAGCGTGCTGGTACGACACGGACACAATGTGGACCGCGTCGTAGGTCAGAGCCGCGTCTGTCTGGAATAAGGGGTGAACATTATTTCAGCTGATGGTTGTGCAAATCATTCGATCGCCAAAGTCATCACATATTCACACTGAAGATCCAAGGGAAATTCTGATGAAAGGAAAAGAAAAAGAGCAAGAAATATGGGAAATATTTCTTTTTTTTTTTTTTTAATCTCTGAAAGCATCACAAGAGATATTTCTAGAGAAGGAAGGAAATTCCATTCTTAGCCATTTCCCTATTGATGAAAACATAACAACCAGCACAACACGAGCATAAGCTGCAGTTAAAAGCATCACCCTGAGCAAAGGATATTAGTCATTCAACGTTAGTAAAAGCTCTTGTAATATTTACGACGTCTAGTTATATATAAGAGCAGATTTTTTTATTAGCGCACCGGCTGATACTTTTATATTTTGATGGTTTATAGCACAGGTGACAACAAAAGGATCCGATCTGGGATGAATTTGTGAAATGTAAAAATTACACTGAAGATATTAACAATCAAGGAAGTTAAAATCATTTTAGGTCAATTCAATGTAAAGTGGGTGAAACCAGTAAATTATTATCATAATCTATAAATAATGAAAACTGCTAATTAAATTTTTTGTTTTAGTGTAAAAAAAAAAAAAGTACAAAAAAGACTAGCCTTTTACAAAAAAAATGAGAATAACCTGAAATGTACGTGGAATTTTACAAATATTCTGCTTGTTATTAAATGTCATGTGTATTTGTAGATCCACTGTGATCCGTAAGTCGTGATGCACATCCATAAATGATAAACGAAAGCGTAATATTATTAACATTACCCTTATTTTTCTTACGAATTTGCAGGTTGTTCCTATTTGTTCATGTTAAGTTCAAACATTTCCATTATGAATTTTGCTTTTTTTCACTCAAAAATACAGAGAAAACTGTGACATATAAGTTTTTTTATCCTATTATTTATATTATTTGACTGATCCGGCCCACTTTATATCATATTTGGTCCTAAACTAAAATGATTTATAGCATGGAAATGGTTTCAGATATCATTATAGTTCCTATTGAGAACTGATGGGAAATCATATGGACTTTCATTTGAATTCATGACCTTTGACCTTTTCACCAATGTCTAGATTTCAATCTTCTTCTCTAAAACTACTGGTTGGATTCTTTTCCATTTTCATATGTAGCTTCCTCGGGACAATGTTTCCAGAGTTTACTCACTGGAATTTTTGATGATTTTTTTTAAATGTTAAAAATGTGCTTTTACTTATAATAGGACATATTTTGATGGTTTATAACATATAAATGATTACGGGTATCAATATTAAAGCCCGACTGATATGCAATTTTTTTGGCCGATACCGATATTGGGGTCTAAAAAAAAAAAAAAAAATCCAATATATTGACCGATAACCAATATATCAGCCAATATAAGAATTAAGAACATTAATATACAGAGGATATAATGGTCTTATATTAGATAATGTGAATCAACAGTTGCATAAATCTTTGTTTATCTCACAAATTTTGTTTCACAACTTTAAAATGCTGTATAATATTCTAATATCAGACTAGTATGGGAAATGTGGGGAACCACGGGTTGTAGATGTGGTATAGTTTTTCAGCTGGGAAGAGCAGATTTTTGGGGAAAAATGTGTCTATATGTTATAAGTAATGACATAAAAATTATTTGGTAAATCACTCTTTAAAATGTAAGTGGTCTGTGATTGACAGTCGAACTGAAAGTGAAACAGACATGCTTTTCTATTCCTCTAACTCTCTGGGCTTTGATTGATGCTGATTAATGGGCCTGATGAATCTGTCGGGCTCTAATCAATATAATTACTATTGATCACTGATAGGAGGTCATATATGGACTTTTATTTAATTAGTTGAGTTCTCCTCCAGTGAAAGTCCCGCCCACTTCTATTGGCAGATCGATCTCCTGCATCCAGAGCCCAGGACTCTAACATAGAGGCAGAACCTGACAACCTCACAAATTCAACTTGGTATTGATTCTGGATAAAACATACACGGATACTTTTAATTCCATTCTATTTGTCACATCTCAAACTGTCACTCATCTCACTAAAGATCTCAATTTAGCTCAACTAATTAACTTATTAATGCATGTCTTTGTACCCGGACAGAAGCCACATACTCCTCCTTTTTTTTTTTTTTTTTTTGTAAAATTGTGTTTTGCAAATTGTGTATACTATAAATATGCAGCAGAACGTTTATAAAAGCGGCGTCTATCATTTGCGATTAATCCCTCGTTTCTCTCCGCCATGTTGAAAAGGTCAGAGGTTACAGTATTTTCATCTCCGTAACTCGTGTATCAAAACGTTCTCCAGTGGAAAGTACGACACGATGGGGCGTTCAGGTGCGATTTTTGAGTTCGTAAGTCGGCAAAGTTTATTTGTATCGCACAATTCATACACAGGGCAATTCAAAGTGCAGGAAGTAGTATTTATCAAAATTCCCATTGCACATGAAGGCAGCAAAAGTCATTGTTGTGTTTTTTCCTAAACCCCTGTTAGAGGGTGTGCACATACTTTTATCCATATAGTGTCACCTACACAGACTGTACTACTAATTAAAAAAAAAAAACAGAAAAAAAGAAACATAAATTATATATATCTCAATTGATTATATGTATAAAAGACAAACGGATAAAACCAATATTCAATATTACACATGTGCTTCTTTGTAATATTGAATATGTATTATACGTGTGCATATTTTTGTTTTCGTACACAAATTCCCTGTTTCCTAAATCCTTGTGTACATTATGTAAATTCTTATTACATGTTTTTCTGTAAATTATGTACATACAATACTTGTGAGACAATAAATGACATGACTGGTAACATCAGGGGAATTAAAGGGGGTTTAAAGACGGCTTCTGTGTAGATATCTGTGTAAAAGTATGAAGAAGAGTAATGTTGCTTGAAACATCACAGCTGAAATAAACCTGAACGCAGTAGCTACATATACTGATGCATGGGTTGTTTTTTTCTTGTCGTCTGGGCAAAAAAAAAAAAAAAAAAAGGATTGTTATTATGTACAGTACGGTGCATAAGTCGTACGACGCCATTAGGTTTGTTGTTCAGGCAAAGTAATAATGACCATGTTTATGCATTTCTCTGTCTTTGCATCAAGAAGCAGGTTTTCTATATATTACAGTTGTATGAAAACAGTATTAAAAACACAAAATATGAATATTATACAAGCTGCATGATATGTATGCTCTGCACTGAGACGAGGGATGAAAAACAGCCCACGTCTTTGAGAAAACTTGAGGATATTTTCAGAGTTGATCCAATTTATGTGTGTTTCAATACTGTGCATATACTTCCTGTATTTAGTTCTTGTATGTAAACTCATTGAAAGCCTGAAAAGAATGAAACAGACCTGCGACTTCTGCACGGAACTGTATGTAAAATGACTATATATACACGTCTGATGTCTGCAACAAAATGATGCTGATACATAAAACAACTGTATGAGTCATTAATGAAGCTGCAAAGTCAGAATAGAAAAAAAAAGAACCTTGGAGATATGAAGAAAAGTTTCCCTGTGGGGTCTGCAGATCATCAGGAGGAGAATTAAAAACCAGATCAACCTTCTTTTCTTTAAACGTAGGTAAAATAATAAGAATTGAACTGAATTTTCTTACATAATAATTCATATTATACAATCATTGAACTCATTCTGCATCAGTAAATGAAGTCTGTCAAGTAAAACTTAATGTGTTAAGACTAAAAAATAGGTTTTTCAATATGTAATATAAAAAAAACATGGGTCGTACATTCATTTCCGTTCGGTATTTAACCAACTGCTGCTGCATATCTGTCAATAATAAGAATTAGACTGAAATTACTTACATAATAATTAAATCTTTACCAAGAAAGTGACTATTTTTTGGTTAATGTGGATGTGGACAGAGGTCTGGATCAGCACTTATGTTGGTCTAAAGTTCGAAATGTAATGTTCTTGTGTTTTTGTTAGATTTTTTACACATACTTGGATTTTTTGTGGGGATTTTTTTTTTCTACTTATGGGTAAGGAACCAAATATGGTAATTTCAATGAGCTTCACTGACCACTGACCTGAGAAATGTTCTAATGTTCTAAAAGTGATGTTCTTGTGTTTTTGTTTTATTTTTTACATATACTTGGATTTTTTGTGGGGATTTTTTTTTTTCTACTTACGGGTAAGGAACCAAATATGGTAATTTCAATGAGCTTGACTGACGACTGACCTGTTCTAATGTTCTAAAAGTGATGTTCTAATGTTCTAAAAGTGATGTTCTTGTGTTTTTGTTATATTTTTTACATATACTTGGATTTTTTGTGGGGATTTTTTTTTTCTACTTATGGGTAAGGAACCAAATATGGTAATTTCAATGAGCTTGACTGATGACTGACCGGTTCTAATGTTCTAAAAGTGATGCTCTAATGTTCTAAAAGTGATGTTCTAATGTTCTAAAAGTGATGTTCTAATGTTCTAAAATACACTTTCTGAGAGTCTGGTTTCGATCAGCTCTATATGTAAAGTGTCATAACATAAATTTTTATTATGATTTAGGGATATATGAATAAAATTTGATTGATCGATTGACTTTCCTTTTCAAGAAAATATGAATGATCAGAAGTTGGTGGAAATATTGGCAGATATTTAATATTTACAGTCCTACATTGAAAAAAAAAATGAGTGAAAAAATAGCTCACAAGATAAAATCCATTTACTCACTAATATCTTTGTCTTTAACTTTAACCCTTTATGAGGCAAGTGACTATTTTTGGTCATTTCTGCATTCATTACAGTAAAAGCAACAGTTACAGTGAGGACAGAATTTACGGGCAAGGAACCAAATATGGTAATTTGATAGACCTTGATTTTCTACATGACAATACTTTTTTTTTTATATTTCATAAAAGTAAAACAGTGTTATGTCTAATAACACACTATGGTTGAATTTTTTTTATTTTTTTGTGTGTCCTACAAAGGGTAATTAAAAAAAAATATTACTGCTATTTTTAGTATTTATTTATTTAGGTATATAAGAGGTTGGAAAGCGCAATCAGATCCAGATGCACAAACATATAAACAAGTAAAACATGATGTATTACTACTAAAAAAAAAAAAAATAAAAAGGTTTTTCATTATGTTACATGAAAAAATCTGAGTCATATCACATAATCTCTTAAAATGTGCATCTTTTCCATTCAACATTTACCCGAACTGCTGCTGAACCTCAGTGAATGTGTCTACAGTACATACTTCATACAATATTGATGCTTTATTTATAGATGAACCACAGACTAGAGGACAGCAGTTTGTGTAAATCTGCCCCATAAAGTGGATGATATATGGACAGAATGATTCTATCTGAAGGAAATTAACTAGTTACAATTAAGATTAGAACCAACCACTTTGATATCATCTGTCTAAATAATCATAATAATAATAAAAAATGCTAATGGATGTTGGATATGATGTCTTTGTATTGACATTTTCTATTAGTGACTTTGAACGAAACAGCTCCGAGTTAATGAAACCTACCGTCATGATGCCCTCCAGGAGGCCCGAGTCTGGTTTGGGTGGGATCTGCCTTTCCATCGACCATTTCTCCACAATGGCTGAGACCTGGGGATTATCCACGTTGAGGATGCGGAAGCCGGTCATGTTTACGCCACAGAAGCGGTACGGCTCCAGGTCAATGGCCATCAGGTCCTTTAGAGACACAACAGTAATGGAAGATGGATTCTCCTTCACTCCTTTGTTTTTCAGATTCCGTTCTCCTCACATAATGAAAATGACGCAGCAGCTGATTAATGGGATTCTATCTGAAGCTCCAGAACAGTAGTTTCCAGTTCCAAATCAGGAGGTTTATGTGTGAAGAAGAGTCTGACGTCTAAAAAAAAAAAGAGTTATTTCTGATCCTTTTAGATGCTATTGTTTGTCCATCTATGTCCATTTATTTATTTATTTTTTATATATTTTTGTGTGTAATCAAATCTTATCATTTCTGTATAATCAGCTTATCATTAGTTATGCAAATTTCATTTTATTTCCTGTACTTTTATAATTGTGTCTAATAAAATCTTAATGTATTTTCTTATTTCACCCCTGTCTTAAAATTGTATTTTAATTTTTAATCAATGTAAAGCACTTTGAGCTTCAATTTTTGTATGAAAGGTGCTATATAAGTAAAGTTTATTATTATTATTATTATTATTATATTACTTCTGGGGGGGGGGGGGGTCAAACATACGGTCCGACCAGTACAATAATAGCATAATAAATCCAAAATGATGATAACTCCACGTTTTTTTCCTCTTTGATTTAGTGAGAAATTATGAAAATATTTACATATATAAACAAACTTGCATCTGAATTTCATAAAATAAGTAGAATTTTAACAGAATTATCCCTGTTACTGTTTTGCACCTTTGTAGATCCACTATGATCCACATGCACAGATGTAAATAATAAACTCATTTTAGTTCAGGGTCCACATTTAGCTCAATATGATGTGAAATGGGCCAGACGAGTAAAATAATAGCATTGAAAAAAAAGTATAATTACATCATGAATATGTTTACATCTACAAAGTCAGAAATGTTAAGTGCAATTTTAACAATATTACGGCTCGGTTTATCATTTACACATGTACTTTATTACAACTTAGAGACCACAGTGGATCTACAAATGCACAGAATGTTTAGTAACAGGCAGAATATTGGTAAAATAACATTAACTTCTCTTAAGACATTTCATGTTGTTTATATTTGTACATTTTATTCACATTTTTTGTGAAAGGATAGTTTCCAGATGTAAACCTTTGGTGTAATTTTTATACTAAAAGAGAAAAATCTGTAGTTGTCATTATTTCTCGTTTATTATAATAGTATTTTACTGGTCTAATGCACTTGAGATCAGATTGGTCTGTATGTGGAATCTGAGCTAAAATGATTCTGACAGCTTTAATTTCACTTATTCATCCATTTTTGGCCAGTTTTTGTTCATGAGCCACATGTTTGACACCTGTGGGTTAAGGCATAATACTGATAAAATTGCACTTTTGGGGGTTTTTTTGCACAAAAAAGAGAAAATCTTAGAGTTATTATTTATAGATTATTATACTATTCTTGTACTGAGATGAAACTGGTCTGTATGTGTCCCTTGAACTCAAATAAATCTGACATCCCTGACCTACATGATAACAGACTGTAAATAAATAAATGACGCACCACCCATAAGCTTAAATATACTTCACCTTTATGAATCACATTCATGTCTAAGCGTCTTTATTAGTGCTGTTGTCTTATTTGGAAAAGATCCTTGTTTGTAGCTCCAAAAAAAAAAAAAAAAAAAAATTAAAGAACAAGAAAATAAAACACCAATTCTGTTCAGATCGTATTAATAATTCAACACTCGCATTCCCTTGGCAACTTCTAAGCAAAAAGCAATTCAATTTGAGCCGCTGTAATTTCTGGGGCAGCTATTGTAGCTGAAGTGTGAAGTCACATGTTGACACATGTCGTGTCGGAATGAGCCAGGGGGCTTGGAAAAGACATTTGGATGAACATAGATATTTCATTAGCACCCTGTGGGGTTAGTGTTGAGGGAACGGGAGCGTGTAAGACACTTACTAAAGAATGGTCGCTGCGAGTCACTGAAATATTTCTTTTTTTTTTTTTTTTTTCTTCACACTAGATTGCCGTACAGTACGCTCTTTTAAGAACACAGATCAAAGTAAATCACTATTGTTCTATATGACATTCAGACATGCTCAGTAAAGCAGATCAGGTTACAAGTTTCACAGCTTTGATGCTAAGAATACAAACTAACTGGGACAGATTTGTTTGTTAAAAAAAAAATGTAGCTCATCTTTTATGACATCCTCATTTCTATTAGGGCATTTTGGGATGTCAGAATAGCAACTTGTTCCAATTATGAGTTCAGTTTTTGCTGTGATGCCGCTTTGCACATAAATACCACATCTCCATATATGTTTATCATAATATAATCCTACATCAGAATTACACCGAAGCCTTGACCCACTGAGAACATGTTGCATGCTTTATCTCTTTGAGTGCATAGAGTGTTATATCAGTATCCAACATAACAAAGTTCTCAGCTTTAGTTTTTACAGATAACTGTGTAGGACGGCAAAGCGAGAGAGCTATGACAGGCTCATTTCAAAGGACAAGGAAGTTATTACCCCATACCACTCTGCTGTTGCCTTTTCACGCTCTAATAAGTTGGCATTTTCTTCACCTCGGAAGATAAAACACAGACATCAGTAAATTCCGTTGAGAGGAAATTGTGTTGCCGTGTATATACCATGCAAGTATTCATCATTTTGGATCAAATCAAGCCACCAGGTATAATCTTCTTAATGGTGTGTCTATCAATATGACAGTGTATTCCAGCTTAAGATAAATACCACACTCTGATTCTATAAAGATAGTCTGCCCTCATGTGATAGATACCGCCGCTGCACAAAAAAAAAAAAAAAAAAAAAATCTGATCCAATTCATATCTAAAAGTTAATCCTTGAGTAAATATTTCTCCGTTCCATCTGCTTGGAATCTGAAGCAGTGAAATACGTAGTGGAATTTTGGGTTTCCTTCATAAAAACAATAGACATTCTGCACAAATATAGCAGAACAATATCATTGCCGTGTTGTCAAGCGTGACAGACGACACACATCATGCCTGGACCTCCATGTCATATCGCATTATCACAACAGACCGGCCACGTCCGGAGAGACAGAGTGTGTTAGTGCGAGAGAGAGAGAGAGAGAGAGAGAGAGAGAGAGAGAGAGAGAGGCTGAAACAGAGACAATAACGCAGAGTGAAAGGAACAGCATCGAACACGCTGGTATTCATTCCCCGTCCAGTGTGTTTGTCACCACATAGGCAGCGTCACAGCGAAGAGCAGCGCCGACCTCCCGCTGCGTCGCCTTGTATTAGTCAGAGGAGATCATTTTTATCAGCGTGAGTGAGAGCATCAAACACTCAAAGACGGAAACGAAACACTACAGTTACATAGGTTATAATAAACAAGCCTACAGTGTACGTGTTGATCAATGTTAAGACGCAGACAAACCAGACTTAAAGATGCACAAGTGCTGCC
>JAPTYQ010000009.1:10111318-10122491 GCA_029814465.1 Ostorhinchus cyanosoma
TTTACATTTTTTTTAAATTATTAAAGTAAATTTTATGTGCAAAATATAAACTGAAAAGTGTCCTCTTTCAGTGATAAGAAAAATAAATAAATTGGTCATTAATTAATAAGTGAACCTTTCATTAACATCTACACGATCAGAAAATTAAATAATGGAAAATATCTGATTTTGACTGAAAAAAAAAAAAGCTAAACAAAGAAGATAATATTATAATAAATGGTGACAAATCACTTAAAAGTTAAATATCGAGAAAAAACTATTTTGGAACTGACACAAAAGATGTACTGGGTCTTTATGGGTTAATTTATAATCACATCAAATAACAATAGTTCTATTTTTACCTTAGAATAAGACTAAACAATCTTACACTGTGTTAATTTTGAACTAATAAAGAAACATGACCAGTAAATTAAAGAATGGAAAATAACTGATTTTGAAAAAAAACAGCAAAATACAGAGAATAATCTTGTAATTAATGGTGATAAATCACTTAAGAACGGTTAAATAGAGAAAAAAAAAACTCATTTAAGTACTGACCCAAAAGTATTACTGGATCTTTCTGGCTTAAATCACATGTCACTCTCTTTTTATTTTTACAATCTAGTGCCACTTTTCCCACGCTTTTATGTCATCGGTGGTGCTGTGTAAATAAGCAGCTTCCATTTTGTTAAATAAACCTATAGGCTTACCGAGCTCTGGCTCCACTGGGGAACAGCCTTAAAGATTGGAGCTTCAACTCAAAGACCAGATATTTAAGTGTTTCACCACTGGGAGGTTGCAAAGGTCTAATTAGCCACTGTGTCTGCTCTGTCAGCAATGGCAGACCTCTGCAAGGCTCTCCTCCTGCTGCCAAGTGAGCCCTTGTATACTGTAGCTTCATATTACGGTGGCGAGAACAACTGTGCCTGTTTTCTGTGTGTTGCTTGGTTTTCCCCATGGGAACGCTTCTGAGGAGAGGATACAGCAATTATCCATGGACTGCAAAGTGAAAGGTGAAAGGATTTGTATTTACCAGACAGTGAGTGGTTAATGACAATACAATATGCTGGAATTATGGGGATTAGAGGCCAAGGATTTGTGTACAGTCAATGAAATTTCAATCAACAGCTTTAGTGCTACCTCAGTAAATTGAAAGACTGCGAGTGAAGACGGGGTTATATGGTGTGGGAAAAAAAAAAAAAAAAAGAAAAGTGAGTCAGAAACAAGGCTGTTTACTCATGAGGAGCATGTGAGGATAAAGTTTGGGGGTTTTTTTTGTGTGTGTGTGTGTGAACTGTTACCATTTGCAATAAGAAACATGACAGGAAAGCAGACAAGGAGGTTCCACTGTGCTGGTCATGGAAGTGGTCGAGGAGGGCTTTATTGAATTATAAAAAAAACTTCGATCAAGTTTAACCCGTAAAGACCCAAACATCCACCACCGACCAAAACCATCTACTGATAGGAACTGTTTAAAACCTGTTGATCCAATAATCCTATCAATACATGTAAATAACTGGTGTAAAATACAGTTTATTGTCTTTTCATGGTCATCAGATATGACCCGTTTGGATGTTCAGAGGCTTCGTAGTTACCATGGAAACACCGTCATCTTCTATAACATTGATTCATTAGTAAAACCCATGGAGTCGGATCAATGATAGCGGATAGAAATGATTGGTTTATATTCAGTTAATGGCGTATTTGACAGAAAAAGTCACTTTTTTTTCCAATTTTCTCTGTTTTTGATATAATAACCCTCAACTTTAATCTGAGCTTTAATGAACAGCTACATGATCAGTGAATTAAATACAAGAAAACACCTGATTTATTCTGATAAAATACTAAATACTGAGGATGATATGATAAATAAATACTGATAAATCACTTAAGAAACATTAGATATAGAGAAAACTTCATTTCTGAACTGACATAAAAGTAGCGCTGGGTCTTTATGGGTTAAGACGGAAACATAAGTCGCTTTTCTATTGACCTAAAAAAAAAAAAAAGATAATTCCGATAAAACTCTCATTTTTCGATTAAAAGCGAGAGGTGGTTTTTCGGGTGTTGCGAAATTGGTAAATTATGCAAAACAGAAATGGAGAGACCTTTTTTTGCAACTATAATCAGGTGAATAAAAAAAAAAAGGATGTTGACAGATGTTAAAACAAGATGTTATTTGACTGCAATTAACTTTTTTTTTTTTTTTGGCATATTATCTCCATGAATTTAGTAATAACTAGTATTAGAGTATGTTAAAATATGAGAAAACATCAGATTAGCTGCATTAAAACTGTTTTTATTTCATAGTTTTCACACACTACATCACTTTGTTTCAAAACTGGTGGTCTGAGTGGACATGTTTGTAACTCCATAAAAAAAAATAGATTCATTAAAACAAAATCAATCACTTTTTTTTTCTTTTTTTTCCTCAGGCCTAAAGACACTCAGGAAAAAAAAAAAATCCTGACTAAGATTCTAATAATTCATGCATCAAAGGGTTAAATGAGCTAAAAAGGTTGAATATTCCTTTTATATTATATACAACACAGATCACAGCATTTAATCAATAGTCTTTTATTTAGTGGGTTGATGTGCTGACATGTCTACAGCAGTCGATAGTCATCAAACAAAGGGGCCGTGATAGTCATTAATAGCGGATTCTACGTAAAAATTCATCGTCTTAGTATGTGGAAATGGATTCTGCCCCGCTTTCATGGAGTTGTGTGGTCAGTTTGAAGGATGTAATCCCACAAAAATAGCAACAATAGCAACTTATCCATGTGGGAAGTGACAACACAAATCATTTGTCTCATCAAGCTGCTCTATACTCCCACAACTGCTTTACCCAAACAGCTCTAAAATATCTCAACGCAGAGCAGTACAATAGCACCGACAGCGCTTTGGAAAGCACTAATCGAGGACGTTTTAGATGTATTATTTGTAGTGCACTTGATCTAAATTATCCCGAGCAGAATAAAAAGGTCCATCTGTTTTGGTGCTGGTCCCAGTCGGGTCTGGATAATAAAGCAAAGTAGACGAGATGACCTTTTCATAACTTCCTGAAGTGACTGATGGAGAGAGGTAAATGCTAAAAAGATTCTATCAGTGCAGTTCAAAGAGGAAAACTTTTGTATGTGTAGGTTCATTTATTACATTTCTATATAAAGGTCCAGCGTGAAGAAACATTTAGGAATATCTGATTGGACAAATAAGACAATATATGAGTATAGTATAGAAGTGTTTATATTAACCCATAAAAACCCAAACAGCGACCGACAATCACTGTCCACTGATGTAAACTGTTTAACACCTGCTGATGCATTAATCCTATCAATACATGTAAATAATTGGTGTAAAATGCAGTTATTCATCTTTTCATGGTCATCAGATATAACCCATTTGGATGTTCAGAGGCTCCGTAGTTACCGTGGAAACACCGTCATCTTCTACAACATTGATTCACCAGTAAAACCTATGGAGTTTAATTAAACTCTAGTAAAGGTTCACACTGTCTTCCATATATATTTTTTATAGGTAAGGGGTACTTGTTTGGAACTAGTAAAGCAGGGAAGCAAACAAATATCCCTGTCTGATAAATTAACTACCTTTAAAAAAAAAAAAAAGAGCTTAAGCAGTGACAGTGGATGGAGACGCTTGTTTTTAGATTCAATTCTGGATATTTTGGCTGAAAAAGTCACTTTTTCTTCAGTTTTCTCTGTTTCTTATATAATAACCTTCAATTTTTTAGGAACATCTACATGATCAGTAAATTAAATACAGGAAAATACCTGATTTTTATTGAAAAAACACAAAATTCAGAGGATAATATTATAATAAATTAAGTTCAAAGTTAAATATAGAGAAATTAGTTTGGAACTGCCACAAAAGTAGCACTAGGTCTTTATGGGTTAATTTATAATCACAAAAAATAACAATAATTCTATTTTTACCTAAGAAAAGGACTCAGCAATCTTACAATGTGTCAATTTCAAACTAATAAAGAAAGACTAATTGTCTAGGACCGCCCCAAAAATATTTATCTACATTGGACCAAAATTGGATTCCCTGAGGCGCTCTACAATTATTTATATTTACAATTATTTTGTACTATAATTCTGCAGTGGGTGACAATTATTCATTAGAAGCTTAGAAACAGACTATGAACAAATTAATATTAACCTCCTGAGACCCAGGAAAGTACAAGCTTTGACTTTTTTTAATGAAATAATTGCCTATATTCCAAACATCATGATTCGACAGTTTTTTTCTAGATGCATTTGTAAAATTTTTGGATTAAATGTCATTTGTGGTGGACAGTTATTTATTTATTTATTTTGTATAAAGCTGTGAAACTTTCGTCCTCATACAAGGATAGAAAACCTATAGCTGGGTCTGAAGAGGTTAAAATAAAAAAAATAAAAATAAAAAAAAATAAATCCACCAGGCTAACGTAGTATATGACACACATATTAATTGTCACATGTGGTTCAGGCTGCAATAAGAGTCGTTCATCTCTAGAGGAGGAGTCCATTTCTGCAGAATTTGTCATGCTGCGTTACCATATTTTCACACTAACTCCGAACAGACTTGCTATTTTTGTTTTTGCATTTACTGGCTGGTGGCTTCCCTCATTACGGTGCATTACCATCACCTACATTAATGTGTAGAGCAACATTATTATCCCTTTAACTAATCAGCCCAGAATGGACGACTGGCTTTCATGTTTTTAAAGCAACCATAGCGGAGGGTGAGGCGAGTATTCCGTTCTTCACTTCATCACTAAATATTCTATACTCAATCTGTAAGTGCATCAGTAATGTGCTGCTTCTAATGGTCTATTAGTAAATGAATTCTAAATTCAGCCCATTCAGCCCAATCTGTTTTGTGTTTGTTCATGAGGTAAAAATAGAAATATAAAAGGCCTATACATAGTGCTTCAGAGATTAGCGCCTCAGCTGCCAACTCTCTGTAAATGAGTCGCATCATCTTTGTTTCTCTGTGATATCAATGAGATTTTATCCAGCAACAGAGATAATGTAGATCATAGCTTAGACCAGTGAGGGGAGCTGTGATTAAAAATGAATGAATGAATGAATGAATGAATGAATGAATGAATGAATGAATGAATGAATGAATGAATGCTTGAGGATATGGCTGTCGTTGTAATGATCCTTGATTCAAGATGCTTGTATGTGGTTCATTCTAAGTCACTATTACCTACAGAGATACATCGGTTGCATCTTAATGTGATTCTTTTCAGTGTGAAGAAGCAGTGGTTTGATTTTAGAGCTCTTCAGACGTTCCTAACAATGATCTTTCTCTGACTGTCACAACACAAGACTTGAACGTTGAGGGTTAAGTGCAGCCTTTGATTTCTGAGTATTTACCACTATAGTCTGATACAAAGGCTGTGTTACACCGGTGTTTCAGATAACAATGAGATATGATGTGAAAAACAACTAAAATAGGAAAGTTGTTTTTATTCTTTTTTTTTTTTTACACCACTTAGAACATGAATGATTTTTATAAAGGTTGTCTCAGAGTAGCACATCAATTGTGACAACGCTATGGTCCAACCACGCATGTAATTGAAACAATCGATTGCAATTTCATAAACACAAATGTGCATAAAGCGCAGAACCGGTAAAGTGAACTTCTGTTGGTTGAGCGATCAGAACTACACGCCTATCAATCTTTCCGTCTCCAACTCCTCATATTTGTTTATTGTTTTCCCATTGAACGGAGGGGGACAGGGAGGCAGTGCCTGTTTCTAAACTCTCAGTTATCGCACTTCAGTAGAACAAAGGTTGGTGTTTTACAGGCTCAAAATGTGTCCTTGATCAGTGACTGAATGGAATCCTTTATCGAGGAAAAAACAACTGCATCACTTGTTGAATTTTGTCTTTTGAGAATGACTATGACCACCAGACCCAAAAAATATGACTGCAAAAAGAGCTTCTAAAAGGGTCCTCTGAAGCATCCCACCTTAAATTGTTCAGAAACACTATACATGATGGAAAATACAGCTTTTCAAAAAGCTATTAAAAGGGATATACATGTAATATTAAAACACAAATAGCCTAAAAGTATCACTACAGCGCTTGCAATAAAGAATACATGAGCTGAGTGAGACTGAACTGAAAATTCACACCAAAGAGTTCAGAAGAAAAAAACAGTAAGAAAGAACTTTCAGAGTCAGAGAAAGCATTAAAATGATTTTTTTTTAAAAAAGAGTTTAATGTTGAAATTACAACATGGCTTCTACACTGGGCTGTAATGTTATGTTAAGTTATGATGTTAATATATTTTTAGCCCCGCCCCCCAAAGCGGAGGCAAGGGGTATTGTTTTTTTTGTTGTTGTTTTTTTGTTAACATTCTAGGAGCAAAACTATTGGTTGAATTCTTACCAAAGTGGGGTTTATAGATTGCCAGTGACTCAGAATAGATCTGATTACGTTTTGGGAAAATTAGGTCAAAGTTCAAATTTTTAATGATTTTTTTTTTTCGCAGTTAGTTATATTGGGCAAAATTTCAAATGTTTGTAGCAGCAAAACTATCAGTTGAATTCATACCAAATTGAGTTTATAGATTACCACTGACCCAGAATACATGCGGTTACATTTTGGGAAAAGTAGGTCTGAGTTTTTGGGGTTTTTTAAAATCTTTTTTCTTCTCCCATTTACTTATAATGTGCAGAATTTCAAATGTCTATAAAAACATAAATTTTGTCGCAATTTGCTTCAAACTCACCACATATATATGTATATATAGAGGATATGTTGACATCAGCTGGATTGTTGACAAAATGAGCTACAGTACGTGTGAGGGGCGGGGTTTATTGTAACTGGCACCAGTCGTTATAGTATTCTATTATGTAGTAATATGTTTATTAACTTCTTAAGTTGTTAATGGGGCTTCTTTTTGGAGTCACACAGTATAATCCCTTGGTTGTATAACATTTGACACTACTATTAGCATTAGGAACCAACAGTCTAACACCCACAGTGCATTTCCACAGCTAAAAGTTAACATATCTCTGTCCTCCTTCTCTGTTTTTTTCCCTGCCTTTCTTGGTGTAAATTGGATGAGAGTAGGTGATGAGAACATTTAGTGCCAGAGGCATTAGTAACATTAATAATTAATGTCCATTTTCTTGTGGATCTACTAAATATTAGGAATCAGGCAGAATTATCTTCCTACAGTATATCAAACTACATCAGTCAACAGTTAGAGCCACCTGCTAATCACACTAATATACTCCCTATCCTGAAAATTAGACAAGAAGATCACATGATTGCATAAGGACCTGCTGTAATCTAACGTGTTCTTGAGCAATATTTCACAAATATGTGAAAAGCGGATTTCTGAGATCATTTGTCAGGCATACAAGTAATTATTTTTACCATAAGGGAGCAACATCAATTTAAAAACCAGTGCTTTTTCCATTCTGGTTTCTTTTACGGTGTTAATTAAAAAAGACACACAGTGATTTCTTCTATTAAAAAAAAAACATATTTCACTTTACTAGTTAATGATAACTACCAGCGACCTGTTTCTGCTTCAGTTTTCTTCAGCTGCAGATATTTTCAGTTCAGTAAACACCAGGGTTTAGTGTCGGAGCTCAGACTTACAGAGCGGTGGTTTGGTGGTGAATGTCCTTTTTTGCCTCTATGTTCAACAGTCATACAGGTGGAAATCCATTCTAGACGAAGATCAGGGGGTTTTTTTTGGAGTAATGGGTGCAACTCAACCTTTTCATGACCTGAAAAATCCTCACTTTATTACTTTTACTATTTTGCTATCACTCTTCAACCTTCAACTAAACGACTGCGATAAATGTTCAAGTCTCTCTGCTTGGTATGTGGAGAATCATTGTGGGATGTATATAAAAAGCAGATGATAAAAGCTGTGACCAGACAAAAAAAAAAAAAAACCATTTAAAGACCAGAAAATAACACAATTAATTATGTACACTTAGTTTTTCTTAGATGTAATTAAATCTGGTTGGATTTGACATTGAATAGGGATGGAGGGTATATGGAGTTTATTAGGTAGATACATATATATTCACATTAAATATAGAATAAGAAAATCGTATCTATATAGTATAAATATTGTTAGATGTCATAACCTGTTTCTTACTTAAAGCTTTGCCAGAATTTGCATTTCTCTTCTTTAATTAACAGAAGATAAGACGCTTTATTTGTTGTTGTACTGTACACAAGATGCAATAAAATGTGTCTAATTTATCTAATGTGTTACTCGTAATGAACTGAAAATAGTTTTTACATCACTTATAAGGGCAAAAAGAAGAAAGAACTTGTGCAATGTGTATTTGATTCCGCAAAACGTCAGTGTAAAATGATGTACAGCAGCAAGAAAGTGTTAATGTGAAGAGATGATTTAATTTTATTTAACATGCTTTAATTCCACATTGGAAGAAAAAAAAAAGCACAACATAAACTCCTGCAGATTAAAGTGAACTAACCACTTTAATTATTTTCTAAAGTATTCTGTAAATTCATTTAAAGTTTCAGTCTGTTATGGTTTTTAGTCTTCACTGAGCAACAGTTCTGTGAATATCCGTCAATATAGTGCAGTTAAGGTGGTATGACATAAAACAAGACTCCTACACTGACTCCTGACTCTGTTTATTGGCTGTGGTGATAATAGGCCTGGCTTCAAGCTACACTATTTTGTATGAAACCCCAAAAATGTTAATGATAATTAAATGAAAGATGACTTGCGAAGCATCGACACACTATTAAACCATAGGATAGTAAAGAGTTTCAGTAATGGATGCTTCTATGAAACTGGGTTCATTTCAATATCTGGCACTTTTCCAGCTTTTTAGACCCAATAATAAAAGAGAAATGTAGACATATTTTCCCCCCAGGATGTACTTAATGATGAACTCAGATAAATGCAAAAAAAATTATATTCTTGCCCCAAGCCATCCCAAAATTAATGAGTTTTTAATAAAATATTGGGTCTAAAAATAGGACCAGCATTGGGACATTAAAGCTGCTTAAAGGTGTCAGTGCATTTGATCTGAAAAACATGGCTGTAAATGGTCTTATATACTGCTATAAATAAAGATAGAGTTAAATTTGAGAATCCTAGTGGTTTTTCTAATCCAGACATGTGGGTTTTGTGTGTAACCCATCGTGTCCACTCACGTTACATGCAGAACCCGCCCATTAAAACACATAAATCGTGAGTGATTTTGTAAACGGTCATTTTTATGAAACACTCTGCCTTGCATAATTAGTTCGATTCTCAAAATGTACCAATGAAAGAATAAAAAGATATAAAAAAAAATAGTAGTGCATAATTTTTGTGCCCTTTTTACTGTTACATGCGGATATTTGGATAAAAAAAATAATATAAAAAAAATATATATATAAATGTGTTTTATCTGAAAAATAGTTTCTCTTTTATCTCAGTAAATATTTATTTTTTAAACGGACCTAAAGTGCTTCCAAACTTGCTTCATAACATTAGTCTACATCTGGTTTGAATTTTTAGCCCCTCTGTCCAGTTTCATAGAAGCAGCCATTTGAGAAGAGCTTTTGAAGTTTGGACATAGCTGTTTTTCAGATCTGGACTTCGCTTGTGGTGTCCCACAAGGGTCACTGTTGGGTCCTGGAGTGTTCATTTATATCAATGACATATTTGTTTTTGAGTGGTGATGGAACTACTAACAAAATGAACAATTATGGTTTTATAATAACAGATTTTCATTACTTTTTTAAAGGTTATTCAGCAACTGCCGAATAAAAAATAAATAAATTCACATAGATGTGGTTTTCGTAGAAAGAGTGAAAATAAACCTCAGGATTACAATACATGAAGGACTCACATTGAACACATAAAATATTTACATTCCAAAATGCCAAGAAACATTGCAATATTAAGCAAAGCAAAGTTTTAGATCATAATACATTCCACAATCTCTACTGTTCATTTATTTCACCTTATTGAAGCTATTGCTCAGAGGTTTTGGGTAATAACTACAAAAAGACTTTACACTGTCTAGTTATTCTATGAAAAAGAGGACTACGTATGCCTTTTTACCCAGAAACTAAACAAAACCAAAAATACTGGATCAGACTGGGTGAAGACACATGGACTGCAGGGGATGTTGAATGCAGGACTATTTCTGTTGAATATCCTGACACAAATATATATGAATGTCTTATTGAGCAAGTGTCATAACTGCTGTAAATCGGCATCACTGGTAGTATGAGTAGTTTTGACGCAAAACATTGGCACACCAGTATTTTGCACTTTCATGTCATTTATTTCCCCCTCCCCAGTTGTGTAAAGAACTTCAAAAACAAAAGCTAAATGTCATATTGACCCTTATTTTGGCCCATTTTACGTTGCATTTTTTATTTAATTTGATCCAAAGACCCAAACATCCACCAACATTTACTGATCTAAACTATTTAATACCTGCTGATCCATTAATCCTATCAAAATATGTAAATAATTGGTGTAAAATACAGTTTGCCATCTTTTCATGGTCATCAAATATGATCAATTTGGACATTCAGAGGCTCTGTAGTTACCATGGAAACACTGTCATCTTCTACAACATTGATTCACCAGTAAAACCAGTGAAGTTGGATCAATGACAGTGGATGGAGACATTTGGTGTATGTTCAGTTGATGATATATTTACTGAAAGACTCCGCTTTTTTTCAGTTTTCTGAGTTTTGATATAATAACCTTTGAAATAACTCAGAATTTTCATGAACATCTAAATTAAATAGGAAATTAAAGACAGGAAAATACATGATTTACAGTGAAAAAATCCAACTATAGAAAATAATATTCTAATAAATGGTGATAAACCACTTGAGAAAGGTAAAATAGAGAGAAAAAAAATCATCATTTTGGAACTACTATAAAAGTAGCATTGGCTCTTCGTGGCTTAAATGAACCTCATTATATGGAAAACCTTTTTTTTTTTTAAGGCTAAAATCAAATTCTGTCTTTTGTGGTTTATTCTTAGCAGTGTTAACCCTTTAGTGGGCAAGTGACTATCTTTGGTCATTTCGTGCATTACAAGACAGTGACAGCAACAGTTAGAGTGAGTCAACAATCTCAGGTCCAATGTGGTCTACAGGGTCTGGAAGGTCCAATGTGGTCTACAGGGTCTGGAAGGTCCAATGTGGTCTACAGG
>JAPTYQ010000009.1:10236066-10246484 GCA_029814465.1 Ostorhinchus cyanosoma
GACTTTGAATCCAAATATGAAGGCGGGACTAACAGGCACTGAGTAAACCAATCACAGATAAGACTGACGTGAAACTTTTGTCAGAGAAACTTGCGAATACAGGGTGTAATCTGTAATTCAATCCTTATTTTTGAATCAAGTAAACAACCGACAACAGTTGTAAAAAGATTTACGGACTTGAAACTGACATTGACTCACAACAAAAAGAAGTCAGTGCATATGACGCATTGCAAGCCCCCTAGACTTGTGATTGGTTCGGTATAGAATAGATCGGCCCAATTACAGACTGTTTTCTCAGTATTGAATACACCCAGGCTACTCTTTTTATTGAGTATCATCCATTTTGTAGTTGAAGACATTTCATACATTCAATGTTGCTTTTCGTTTTGCAACCAAATCACCATATCTGTTCTTTTCTCCTGTACGTCACTCATTTTCAGGTTGTAGTTGTTTGACAGTGTTCATGAAGGATTGTGATTGGTGGTTCACTGCTCACGCTGAGCCTGCATTCACCCCCCACAAACAGTGTATCCAAAACACCCTTGAATCCGAGTAAATCATGTTACATCAGACAGATTTCTTCTTTCCTTGCACCAAAAAAAGTTATAGCAGAATGTGTTCCTGCAGCTCAAATGTACAGTTCTGACAAATAACAGAGGAATGTGTAATTGTCAGAAATAAGCACAAATACATTAATCATTTGGCTAAACCCCCTTTAATTTGTCTTTAGTAGTTTTATTTGTGCATTTGGACCCTAATAGTTCAAAAAGTTTGGATTTGAATTCTCTAGCTGCCACAAAACTATTTTTATATTCATTTTGGCCAAAATCAAGTTTTAATTTCCTCTTAATTCGTTACGTCTATCATTAGTTATATCACGACATTTGCATATATAAGGTCATGACTCCCAAAGAAAATTTATCTGAGGATGGAGAAATGGGACAAAGTAGCACTGTCCATAAGGTGGAGGGGGTGGGGAGTAAAGTGGTTCATTTGCATTTAAAGGGCCCGCACTCCAAACCACCTTTCTGGTGTCATTACTCAGAAATAGGGTTGAAGATGAACCTGTGGAGTTGAATTAATGAAGAATTCAGATCCAAGCAGAGCATTTACAGTTTATGTAGACCACAGGGAAATGTCTGAAAATGCATAATTCCATTTAAAAAAAGCAAAACATGACCCCTTTAAATATAGTTATTTTTAGAGTAGTGAAGCATTAGAGACAGAATCCTCTGACTGTAACTGCAGTTATAAGATGTGATTGTCACAATTATGTGGCAAGTAAATCATTCAGTGCTTAATAATTCAGTTTCAAACAGGAAACACATGTTTTAATCCGTCTTTCAATGATGAAACAATCTCTGTGAACTCTCTATCATTTATAGAAACACAATGGAGGGTATACAATGCAATATCATGTCAACACTTGAGGTATTTTTTTTCTCATGTCAAACTGTTCTGAACATAGCACTTGTTAAAATTATGTGTCCCGGTATTTCCAGCATGTCATCAGTGCTCCTCCACAGCATCAACACTGAATGGCAATAATAATAGCTTAAGTTACCATTGACTATTAAAGGCTTTAACAGATGCCCAAGTCTTCATTATGCTGTGTGCTTGTATGAAAGACAAGAAAATTATGGTTCCAGGAGCAGGAAGTTCAGCAACAAAAACCATGTAGTCATTCACAAATACCTAGGGAAATGAATGGTCTCTGCACAAGGAAACACAAAGATAGAGGAGTCTCAGGTGATTTCCTGATGCTGGTGACAAAAGAAAGGAGTCATGAATATTTAAACAGGTGCTGCTAGATGAAAAGTTTAAAGGTGTGGCAGCTGACATCAAAGTTAGAAGAACAAAATTCGATTAATCCTGGAACACTCCTCTGTGTTTCATTCAATATGCCCATGTACAGCCTTTTCATTCAAAAGCAAAACCACTGCTTGTATTAAACAGCTAAGAGTTTCCCCAACTGAGCTTTATTTTAAAAAGTGGGTTTTTGATTTGGGAGTAGTAAAACAATCACCAAGTACTGACTCGAGTCACATTAGCCACATAATATGTCCTATGCTGCTCTTCCATTAACAGTATAAGCTCAATTTATCTCAGCATAGAGGCCACCGGGTACCATCAGATGCTATTTCTACTTTCAACTTTAATGATGTTCCAACTAAGCCAAAATGGTGCTTTCACAGAATTGATCCAGAATTGTTGATGCATCAGTACATATGCCTGCCATCATGCTGCGATGCCAGGCATCAAGCAGAGTCCCTGAAAACATTAGCGCAAATTTTCAAGTCGGCACTATCTGTATAATTTAACCACATCTTTCAAGTCTAAACATCTCTTCTTGCCTGAAAATAAAGTTTCAGTTTGGAAATTAATTTGCAATTTCTGGTTTCCTCCTCCACCATTGGCTGCAGGCATACTGAAGATGACATTACAATATGTTTACATTGTGTTGCTATGACAACCAGCCATAAAACACAACATGCTGATACCAAAGCTGAGTACAGTATAGTTAGGGCTGGGCAAAAACACGATAGTATATATTGAGAAATAACTTTTCCTCAATAGAAAAATGAGACACGATACAATTTAAACAGAATTAATCCGTCCATGTTTTGACAGACATAAGAACAATTATAATTAAGCAGTGCCGCATTGAACCGATCATGCTAGAGCCATGTCAAGTTCGGTTGATGCACACAGTACAGGCGTAAGAGCAGCCACAGCACACACACTAATGTTTGAGCTGCAGCGGGAGGTAATGAGTGTTCCTTAGGGGTAAAATTTGACCAAGATCTCAGGCGACCGGGTTACTGAAAAGTAGGGTGTGGCATAGAAGCCGGGAGTAGGACGGTCAAAGCGTGTTAAATTAAATTTTTGTTTTATGCCAGTAGTTATGACAGTTACAGAACACCACCCCCCCACATATATACCCCGGCATTGTTTGGTGAAGATGGTCTGTTTTGTTTGTGTTCTCTTTTAAAACTTGAAAGCTTTTTCCTGCTGGTCAGACTTTGAGTTTGGTTTTAAATATATGTACCTGTTTTATTGATCTGAAACAGTTGTACGATATTTTTTAACCCATCTTTCATGTTCAACCTCTGACAGAAAATAAATCATATTCAAATAAAAAATAATCTTCACAAGTTATTCATAAGTAACGAGAAATTTAAGCTTGACGAAAATAGCGATTTGATTTATATTGTGATTAATATCGTCTGATCTGGAAAAAAAAAATGATCGTGATATGATTTTTTTTCTCCATATCACCCAGCCCTAAGGTATAGTTAAGTTGAACTGATTTAAAGCAGCATTAGTGACTGACCTTCCATTTCAGCACCATGGACAGTACCCCAGCTTTAGTTTTATGGATACAAAAAAACACAACACACTGTAAAAGAAACACCACAAACACTGGGATATCACCGTTTGGCTTGTGTACTTATGTTTTAAAGCTTTGAGTTTGGCATTTTAGATATTGTCATAAAAGTTGTTTGTACGTCAATATAGATTAGGAGATTAGTACATAAATGTATGGATGAGAGGATGGAGTGGGAGAAAAGCAGTGGCTAATCCTAATTTACTGAAACCAACCACTAACTACGTATATTAAACACTATCATTTAATTCCATCCGCTTCCTAAATGTGTAGCCATGTCTGATAATGATGCATTCAGGAAATGCATAAAAATACTCATTACCAAATGCTTGTTGATAGATCATAATATTCTCTCCATTCATGTACTTTCATGCTTTCACTAGATATTTTGAGCGCACAATGCTGCTAAGACTGTTAATGAAGCCAAAATGCAAAGCCCTGTAGCTACATACCTAGATAAATAACTTGCAAAAAGTTGAGCTTGAAATGTTCTGTAAATGCAGCAGAGGAAGCTGCAGGCAGAATATAAACTTAGCTTTGGTAGCTTTAGCTGACAGACATTAGGCGGGCAAATGCATCAGCAATTTGGAAATTGCCTTTAACAACACAGGCCTCAAAGTTGTAATGATCATTTTTGGTTAAGGATGAGAAAACACTATCCAGTTGAAACACACACTGCAGAAGGAAGTGCATGTTGTTTACCGCTTGGAATGCATTAATGAAAGTATATAGGTATACAGACACAGTGCTATACCGCAATACCAAATTAATGCTAGAGTTATCTAACGTAGCTGACTTTAAATTAGCATAATTATTCTTGCTAGTTTAACTTATTCACTGTAGCAATAGAGCTGCCTGCTAGGAAATTAACACCAAAATCCAAAAGCCAGACTCAGCAGGTGAACTGTCAATCACACTTGTCAATCAGAACCCACAGGGCAGACATCAGAGCCTCATTAGACCTAAAATCTTATTAACAGAGGAATAATATCCAAAGGGAATGCCAGTGGGATGTCAAGGACTCCTGGGAATCACAAATTATTGAGAGAAGTTGATGGTTTATTGAATAAGAGTCAATTGGGGACAGACTTTCTTTGGAATCAGCGTCTCTGTCAGTTGTGTCACACTTAAGGATATTTCCACAATCCATGGATGTTCTTCATATATGCATGTTTGGGTCATAAACTTGATTAGAACATCCATAATTGTCTTTTCAAGGTCTTCCAAATTGATGTTTTCCTTTTTCTACGCTACATTCCTTCTGACTTTGTCCACCAATTATCTGATTTATCATTCATTGCACTGTACAACCTTTGCTAAAATATTTACACAACTGACCTGGGAGGAACACTTTATAGTCTGGAGAATAACACTCACCTCACTTCTATTCTCTTTTCTTTTATTTTTGATTAGCTCCACCAAAGCAGTTGGGGCTATTCTTTGATCAAGGGCACTTGTTTATGAAGGGCACTTAAGGAAACTGTAGTTGAGAGTGCTTCTTATTATTCTCCCACACCCACATTTTCCCATCCCAAATTTAAACCAGTGACCTTGTTAAACGCTCACTTCTCTGCCCATTAGGCTGCTGCTACAAAGTCTCCACTTAGCACTGTAGTATTACGCACTGTGATATGAAAATTTGATTTCACTTTTTTCTTTTTTTTTTTACCCTCTGTTCATCAATAGATCCTCAAGTCTCCATGTTTCACCAGAGGATGATGGAGTCATATTTAGGCATGTCATACAAATCTCTATTGGCAATGTCTGACATCTAATCTAATCCTGTCCTCCCTCCATTTCATTTCACCGCTGGTTAAACTGACTATTATGTTTTTAACATGCCTTAAAGCCTGACTTCGTGGCTTCATGTGTGCACAGACCTTTCCGATGTCTTACTGAGTGGTGGTCTCATCTGTGCGGAATACTTGATTTGCCATGGCTATAGATGTCAAGAAGCCTCATAAACCTTCTATGAGTCATTTATTTTGTCCATCTAGTTTCTATGCAGGATTAGGGCTTCCCTACAGGATCTTATTTGGCTTACTCTGCATTACCTGGCGCTGCATTTTTTTTTTTTTTTTTTTTTGTGAAAAAGCACAAAAGCTAAAACGGGGAAATGAAAATAGACATCCTTGAAATCATCCCATTTTGTTGTTTCAAGTGTCCAAGTGTAGATTAGTATGAACAGCTTTCAGTGCATGTAGATGTTTTATTATTTTCTCCTCTAGTAGTTTATGTATCAGTCTTGAACCAAGAAAAAAAATAATGTTAATTTCAGTGTTCTCTTTATGCGGGAAATCTCAACTACGGCTTCAGGCAAAGACAGCAACACACCAAACGTACACCCACATGCATCATTTCAACAGCATCCCCTTTGGTGACAAGTCCGTTCCCACAAGCATTATCCAGCATAACATTTCACTGCAAACTACCAGCACCGGTAAAGGATAGAGTCGTATAAAATTGTCTGAGCACTCATTTTAATTGCCTGTCATTAGATGTAGTTAATCACAGACTGCTCAGATTTACATAATAACCTCTTTTTCTTTCTGCTTTGTTTCTGTACAGCCCGGTTGGTGGGTTTTAATATGAAGCAATTTTGTATCGCTGTAATTAATACTGGGCAAAAGTGTAGGCTAAAATAATAGAATTATTTATTGATTTCAGTCATGGGCCTTTGACTCTGGATGACATATGAGTCTGAGCACCCTGCGCTGCAATGCAATACCTGCGGTACACAGATGATGAAGTCATGCATTCAAAATCACATTAGCATGGCTTACACCAGTTTTACATATCGTATCCCTGGATACTGTGTCTCCCACAGGGACGTGAATAAAGCATAAGGCCGTATGCAGTATCTTCCTGTGTTCTAAATATCCCCTCTCAACTTTTTATAAATGTGCAGTATTTATCATTTGGAATTCAACCACAAAAAGCCTCTGTGTATCACTGGGCGAAGGAGAGGGAAATGGCAAAGGGAGTACTGGAATAAATTATTCGCAGACAAATCTTTTATTCCAGCACAGAGCACAGAAAACAAGTGTGCCAGCTCCCCCAGTAATTCAAGAGGTACTTTTCTTTTGTTCTTCCCTTTGTTTTCAGCGCGAATGTGGAAATAGAAGTTGCTAAATAAGGCCCCTCCCATTTCCCAACTCCCCTACGAGCTTTGTCTGTCTTTCTCTTTCACTTTGGCAGCCTCTTTTAAGCAATAGATCATTACCTGTTGTCTTTTTTCAGTAACTTCTCCCTCAGAGTCGGGGCCATAATTTAAATTACAAGTGACAAGTCCACACTTTGTGCTGGCATGAGTATCCCCTCCAGTGTTTATTAAGTTTGCCAATTGAATAAATTATCTGCAGTGGCCACATAATTGAGTTGACCTTATAAAATAACAAGAGCGATGGCTCTGATGTGGCACATTGGGCGTCACACCTTCTTCCGCCCTGTTTGACCCTCTCCTCTTATTGTTTGGACTGGATCCTCCTTATTAAGACTTCATTACCGCCACACTATCAATATTTCATCTTTATTCTCTCCAGCTGCTTTTGGTTGTAGTCTGTGAGGAGGTAAGACTTGGTCAAAGGAAGGAGTCGAGGGAAAGGGAGTTCTTTCATCACGCATCACTGAACCTGAAGCACTGACGCTAACCGTGACTCCGGATGACGAATCATATAAGAAGTCTCACATTAATGTGTTTTCTCATTAGATGATGTTAAAGTTTGTACAGTGAGTGCAGTTTCTAGATGAGGCTTTCAAGTCGGAAACTGCCCTGGAAGTCCTGAGGGTCAAAATAACATTCTTGAATAGCTGACACTCCATGAAAACCTACTTTTAATCTCTGTAACATCAACAGATCTTATTTTTCTGTAAATAGTTTCTACTGTATTATCCACATTTCTATTAGCAGTTTGAGGGTTAATCACCTTTACAGTGTTGTGTTTATTTATTGCAAAGTTTGTACTGTATTTCCACAAGTCTGGGATTTCAAGCGGAAACCCTTTCACTCACAGGTTGTCTAACCTTTAGCTCGCTGCCTCCTTTCCTGTGAATGCTCACATTCAAAAACAGGATTGCTGCAGTAGCTACGGCCTGCGCCCTGAGCAGCATCTGGATGAAAACTAGCAAAGCCTGTTCACTCTTCCAGCTCACTCTCTTGATCATGTCGAGTGTTGCGTCAATCTGAGGAATACTGCAGTTTCTTTAGGTATGTTTCAAGGTCTGCCTCTCGTTCCTGTACCTGCATGCAAACTTGAATTATTGATGGCCTGCAGGTGCATACAGTCGGTAAATGATGCATAACCAGCAGCCACTCATCCATACCAACAGAATGGCTATATTTAGAAAGTGATATTTAATGCTAGAGGATTTTACTTAACTCTAAATGGGGTATTTAATGTTGCAAATGACCACCCCAGATTATTTAATCATTACATTTAGAGGTGAAATAATCATCCACGTGTAGTGTATGATGAGGTGAATTGCATCATTTCTGCTTCCATCAGCCAAACATTGCAGTGATGTAGATGGGTGTGTAAAACATCACAATGCATTTGTTAAGTATATGCATTTTCTTCGTGCTGCATTGTGTGCACCATGTGAGTATTACCTGTTTCACTTGTGTGTACTGTGTGTGTGTTTGTGTGTGTGTGTGCGTGCGTGCGTGTGTGTGTGTGTGTGTGTGTGTGTGTGTGTGTGTGTGTTTGTGTAAAAGAGAGAGAGATCTTGAGATACCTGGCATCGTTGCTGCCTGTGTTTGTTTGGCTCCAGGCTTTCAGACTGTCAGTGCGAGGGCTGTGTAGTGAAACAAAACATGCTGTCATCTCCGTAACAAGTCTAGCCGCCGGGACTCAACACACACACCTCAGTGAGACAAGATGCTATGGCACAGCCTCTAACTCTCCACATTCTGCCTCAGCCAGTTGACACTTAGGACCACAGCAGCAGCTCCAGGGATATTGGAAAACTGTAACACACTCTTCTGATAGCACGTTGGTTCTCAGTATTTCTTTTAGCTTCATGCAGCTTATTCATTTCTAAGTTCATTGCATTAAGCAAATGTGACGAGATTTAAACCTGGAATAATCAACCGTGATTTGAGAGATATGACATCAAGGAGTGATACCAAGAGACAGAGGCGCTCATCTGAAAGAAGGTGTAAATGAATTTTCTCTCTGAATTGTTTTTTTTTTTCTTTTTTTCCTTCTCTGTAATTTTTGAGCCAACTTTCATGTTGTTTGTCTTTGCCCATCTGTTGTCTAAACGCCACGCTCCTAGAGGGGCACATCAGCCCTGGTCTGTAAGCTGTTACAGACGGGAAGTCAAGCGCCTCTTTCAATTACTCTCTTATTGGCTTAGACCTCCCTCTGGACAGGCCAAGCCCAGTGTCAATCCTGCTCGTAATGAGAGGAGATCTCTCCCCGCGGAGGAAGTGTCTCTTTGGGTTTACGTTATGTGTCCTCCTGCTCTAACCCGACAAATAGGAAGTGCAGGGGGGGGGCAGCGTATGTCTGAGCACATGTGAAAACTGTGTGTGTGTGTGTGTGTATTTCCGGACTATATATTTAACATTTTGTATGGTTTAAACCACTTCAATCACATGTCTTTTTTATTCAATCTCCAGAATCTATCTTGATCAAGTTTGTTACAAAGTAAACATCCATTTTTTTAGAGCCATAGTTGACATTTTGATCAACCGACCGTGCTGCCATTTTGCCTGCCAGCTAGTTGTCTACTGTAGCTGACCAGTGCAATAACACATAACACCAGAAACCTCTCCCCCTCGACTAAACTTTTTGCACTTCCCCAGGGATTTTAGGCATGTTATATGTATGTGTGTGACAGGGTGTAAGTGTGTGTTTGTATTTCCCAGCCAGACAGCTGTACACCAGCCCAGTGTGAAGGTCAGAGTACAGCCCGACTAGCAGCAGGAGATGTCACACCAGGACAGGCCATGGCAGCCATGCACAAAATTGCCTCAACAGATCACAGACCTCCACCCATCTGCTGTGACGCCAGATTGGGGGGGTTGCAGAAGGTTGAATTCAGTGGTCGAGCTAATAGCCCTCAGTGAGATTCACCACAGTAGCACGGGCCGATTTGTAAATTAAGTGTTTATTCCCTTAGAGGTTTGTGAATTAATGAAATACTACTGAAGTGCTTTGTGACAGCATATGGTGGTGTGATCACTAATAAATAATCATATAGCCTGGAATTAATTTTATTTAGAAGATATTTAGTAAACAACTCAGTCGAAAGAATTGATCATTTTAATTGTTCATTTCTGCAAACCACAAAAATGTGTAATTCATTATTTTTAAATAAACAATACTCATTGGATTTAACCATTCTGTGCTTTTAACAATGTGCATTGGAAACAGTTGATAGATTTGTTTAATACTGAAAAATTTGTGTAAATATGTGACAAAAAAACTGATCATCAGAAATCAGCAGAGGAAAAAGCACCAGAAATGGAAAATACGCATCTACTATCTTCAGCTTTCTCTTTTCAATCCAAATCACTAAATATAAATGCAGGTGAACCTGAGGCCATTCTAAGTTGTTACGGAAAAGGGAAGCTAGTTGGATCAGGTCCAGGATACATCTGAAGGATTCTGAAGAGTGGTTGGTAATTACAGCTGTCAGTCATGTTTTTAACCCTCCCACCTGTCTGAAAATGCCTAAAATCTCCACCCACACAGGCAAAAAATGTAGGAGTCTCATGTCCTCTCACACCACTTGCCTCACAACATGCTGAAAGGTCATTATGGAATTTTTGCCAAGTGACGAAACAAAACTGTCAAACATCGGAGCTGTCACTCACACATTTTCTAGCCTTAACCTAAGATGCATTAGTTCCTAATTCTTAAAATGTCATGAAATTGCAATCCATACTCTAGTCCTAGGTTGTCTAGGAGACACAACGACATCTAGACTTTTGAGGAAAAACAAAGAAATGCTGGTAATTGTTATGATTAAAACAGCTAACATGCTTACAGTAGCAGAAAAAATTATTAGACCATCAAAAATC
>JAPTYQ010000009.1:10321835-10332137 GCA_029814465.1 Ostorhinchus cyanosoma
TGATAAATTCAACAACAAAGACAACTAGGATGGGCCGGTCTTTTCACACTGATGCATCATGTCCATGTGTCTTGGTGATTTAGTAACTGAGCTGTCTGGGTGGAGCAATCCAAAGGTTCTATTTTCAATCCTCGGACAAGGAAGTAAAGTAAGGCTGCAGCCTTGTAGGGTAATCCGCACCAGGAAGTACAGCTGTGTTTGTTCTTCCACACCTAGTTCATAGTTGACTACTCACATATATATATAACAAGAGGTTAAGTGCTGACAGTCACCCTGACAAACAGAAGTACTTCATAATGGAACAGTTCAAGGTTTTTATCTTCAAATCAATCGTTGAGCCAAATCCTGTCGTCTGTATTTAACAGCGTTTCATGGATCATTTAATTTGTCCCATAATCTGCATAATAAACACACACACACAGAGTCTGCATTCTGTGCTTTCATTCATTTCTTCATTGATTGACTGGTGAAGTAATATGATATAATACACAAATAAATGGTTATTTGGTTTGTACAGGTGGTGTGATTTATCCTTTGATGTAATTTGTTTGCTAATGGTATTGCTTGGGTTTTTTGAAATGCTTACTCCATTATCTTCTTACGCTTTGTGGTTTGAACATACAGTCAGGAATAATGAAATAATTACATGAATGTAATTCAATACAGATGTTACATAAAGTATGATGAAATATGTTTGAAAGGAACAGATTGAGTTTAGCCTCATTGTGTTACATCACAGTTAAATGTCTGATAGGAGCTTTATTATGTTTTCACATACACGTCACGTAATATTTTTTCTGTCCAAAATCTTTGCATGCTAATCGACTTAGATGTTACCTTCACCAGCATCTGAAGTACCTTCATTTAACTTAAAAATATATATACATGAGTCAAGAGTTTTGCATACCTCAGCCACTGCAGCTTATTTAGGTTTAACCAGGACAAAGAGATTAGATCACATGAGTCCAGTTCCAAAATGAGCATCCAGTCCGCTGCAGATGATAAAAGGGAAGTGGACTCTTTGTGTGTGTCTCAGGCATCACACAAAATTTGGAAAGAGCTGACTGCTGCTGTTTGGCATTCTTATGTATTTTTGGTCAAGGAAGAGACTAGCAAAAACAACAAGTTGGTAGGACCAATATTTTGGGAGATATTAGTAATTTTGGAATACGATAGCCTTACAGTCATATTGCTATGGCCAGAATCACGTGAACGCTTTGGTGGTGACTGCTGGAAAAATGCGGTACAGCATGTGGGATGTAAACAACAAATATCCATGCTGGGGGACCGGGATGTTGCCCCTCAGGGTCGGGATGTGGATTTTAAAAACACCCTTCCTTTTTGCATCCCACCCTGGGTATTAACAATGATAAAGTCCAGGATTTAGAACCCACGGTTCCCCACAGGTCAAAGCACTAGTAGATTTTAAAGGGTTAAATCTCTGAATGGTTTTGGCCCAGAATAGCTGTCTAAAGGGAATATAAGGTATTGGATCTACTGTATTGACCCTGATCAGCTAGTAGAACGCCACGTCCAAACTAAACATTGAGAAGTAGCATTTATCTGTAATATGCAATATTTATCTAATATTGACATTTAATACCAAACTCTATTGACGTATAGGGCCAGATTTTAATGGCTTAAAAACTGGAAATGGTTCCAGATATCAGTATAGTTACTATTGATCACTGATAGGAGTCATATATGAACTTACATTTAATTAGTTGAGTTCTCCTCCAGTGAAAGTACCACCCACTTCTATAGTGAGATTGATCTCCTGCATCAAGACCAAAGGACTCTAAACAGAGACAGAACCTGACAACCTCACAAATTCAACTTGTTACTGATTCTTGATAGAACATGCCGGTGAACTATAGGGCCTTTTTTTTCCAGCTGATTTCTGCTAAATTCTAATCTGTCCGTCCTGTTGTTAAGTGTTCCCAGTTGTTTGCTCCTTGTTGTGATCCCTCTGTATTTACACTCATGAAGGCGTCTCCTGATTGTAGACTTTGATAATAACTCACCAACCTCCTCAAGTGTGTTCTTGACTTGACTGGATGCTGTGAAAGGATTTTTTTTCCATCAGCAAACACAATAATTCAACAATCATCCTCTTTAAGGGTCTTCAAGGCCTTCTGGTGTTGCAGTGGATTCTTCCTTTTTTGCACCAAATTGCTGATTTTGGCCGATCCTAAAGTTTTCAGTATCACTCTGAAAGAATTATGTCATTTTTCCTTTTACCTCATATAGAGAATTCTAGTGAACAGCTACCAAATGTAAAATCAACATCCGGAATCAGCTGCAGAACTTTTATCTGCTTCATTTGTCAAATTAACTAGAGAATAGGACGGATCTGGACATGACAGTTTGCTGTCCAATTACTTTTGAACCTTTTTATGAAAAAAATTTGGTGAAACTCCTTAAATTAACACTTCAATCACACCTTGATTGCTTTATTTCAGATCCACTGTGGTGGTGTTCAGAGAAAAAATTACATTTGTGTCATTGTCCAAATACTTGACCTGATTATTCTTTATTTCGATCATGCAATGACAATTAGAAAACAGAAATGCACATGATAGTAAAAACAAAATAAAATGGTAACATAAAACTGCAACATCCTAAACCTCAAAAATGTACATGAACAAAAAGGAGTAGGAAGAAGTATAAAGTTATCTAACCCTACCCCCTCTTATCTAGTCCTACCCCCTTATAGATAGATGACAGATTTTATTTTAATATTTCACTATATAACATGATCTGAGCTGAACAAATGGGAAAAAAAAGAAAAAGCAGTGCGAAAATTAAGAAATGTATATTATTGAATGTGAAACCGTGAATAGAAGTACAGTCATGCAATATTATCTCTACACTTACCTACAGTAAGTGGTTGTTTTCTCTTTCAGATCAGCACATCCTAATAGAGCTGGAAAAACAGAAGTTAGTTGTGTTTACCCCTTCACGCCATGTTGGAGGTAAGCGAGTGGTGTGCTATGATGACCGCTTCATCGTCAAGTTGGCGTACGAGTCAGATGGCGTAATCGTATCTAATGACACCTACCGGGACCTCCAAGGAGAAAAGCCCGAGTGGAAGAAATGCATCGAGGAGAGGCTGCTTATGTACTCCTTTGTGAATGACAAGTAAGCAATTAGCCCCTTTCTCCGCCTGATCCTGTGACATTTTATTTTTTCCTCTCATGAATTACTGTTTAATGTGGTTCCAAAGAGGATTCTGCAGCAGCGTCTTGAGGGTGTAATCAAGCAGGCATAATAATGCTGCTCCCAACTAATTTATCACATGTAAATGAAGAAGTCAACCGTCGTTTCTGTGTGTGTGTTTTAGATTCATGCCTCCAGATGACCCTCTGGGTCGCCACGGCCCCAGCCTTGACAACTTCCTCAGGAGAAACCCTCTGCCTGCAGAACAGAAGAGACAGCTCTGTCCTTATGGTGAGACAGGATTCGCACAGACGAACCCTCCTGCTAAGACATACTTTCACAATGCAAGCAAATTGTTGAACTTTTCATATTTCACACCACAATTACTTTTTTGCATTGAATTTTTGTGTGTGTGTGTTTTTATTATTATTATTTAGTTTTTAAATTAAGCCTTTTGGGGGTTTTATATCAAGGTTTTCACTGCTATTCTAATTCTAACACAATTAGGCATTGTTTTCAAGGCAAATTCAAAGGGGAAAAAATTAGCCGAGAGAGACGTGTCACTGCTGTTTATGGTTTCACTAAATCACAGTTCAGAACCCACCAATGTTGTGTAACCAGTGTTATTTGTAATAATTTTTTTTATAGGTGATAAAAATGTTAAGGTTTACTTCAGGACGCCAAGCTTCCTTCATGAATGAGTGTTTTCTTCACCTTTTTCTTAATAATATATATGTGTTATATGAATATCTTCAACTTTGTGTTCTTTAGAAATATTGTCATAATAGTTTTTAGTCAAATAACGTGAAATCCAATCACCCAGAAGCAACCTGAGGTGCATAGCCATGGTTTTAATTTAAGGAGAATGTAAAGTGTACAGCACCAGCCACATTTACAAAATCACTGTATATTAAAAGTTATGTATGATGTATAATCCAATCCAACTTATTTATAAAGCACTTTAAAACAACCACAGTGGACCAAAGTGCTGTACAGAACACTGAAAGCATGGTGAAATATATTGGGGTAAAGAAATTTTTTTCTCTAAAGCATGTTGTGGTAAAAAAAAAAAAACATTCTGCCAGTAGTTTTAATTTGTTTCAATTTGTGTTTGACTGGTAGTTGTAGGTTTCATTTTTGGAAACGTTTTATTTTTCCTGCTGTAGTGGTTCACTGTCGTAACCATGGTGTGTGTTCATGTTTTTTTTGTTTGTTTGTTTTTTTATACAGACAAGAAATGCACTTATGGCATCAAGTGTAAGTTCTACCATCCAGAGCGGGCCAACCAGTCGTATCTGTCTGTGGCTGATGAATTGAGAGAGAAAGCCCAGATTTCATCTCATAAAGAAGAAAAAAGATTATCACCCAGAGCAGTTCAGTGTGACCCCGGGGCTGTTCATAACGCCTCTTCCTATATTCTAGAACCAAACACAGACCAGCAGAGTTCTTTACATTTCAGTCAGGTTAATGAAAATAGGCTGTTGTTCAGGGACGATCCTCCTCGAAGCAGTCAAAATCATATACAGCTTTCTGTACCTGGAGGCCAGAGTCAGAAGGAGTGGGCCGGACTGCACCGTTTGCCCAGTCATTACTATGCCAACAACTCTCACGAGTGCCTCGATTCTGGCCTCGGGTCTTACGAGAGCCAGTACTCTGAGTGCTCGCATTGCCTCAGCAACTCCCACTGGCCCAGGCCCCAGCAGCAGAGTGCCCTCGCTGGATCCCGACACACCTCAGTGCATGTAGAGAAAAATAATCCGATCCAACCAAGCAGGTGCTGCTCCTATGCGGTTCCCTGCGCAGCTCACCCACAGCCTCCAAGAAACCCACACATGGACTGCAAGGGTCAACCTAAATATGACACTCATCCTCCCAACATGTTCCCACACAGTATGCCACACCAGCACAGCCTCCCCAGCCATCCACAGTACAACGGAGGCCCTCATCACCAGCCAAATTACTGGTCAGATCCCTTTCAGGTTCTGCCCCAGGCCAGGACATCTCATAGTCTGCCCGGCCACGTCAACAACTCCTGCTGCTCTTATAACGGACATCAGTATCAGCCCTGGGGACAGCAGCCACCCTCTCCCGCGTCTGACTCAAAAAGACTGGAACTACGCAAGAGACTGCAAGCCATCTTTAACCCACACGAGGTTGAAACTGTCATGGAAATGTTTCCACATCTGACAGACGCTGAAAAACTGGCTGCGGAGATCCTCAACCTAAAGGTTCAGAGGGGGATATTCTGACCGTGTCCACTGATCCCTGCAGCCTCTTCTAAATGATCTTCTTGTTTTGACGTCAGTGATAAGCTAACACTATGTTAGAGCAGAGAAACTTCTATATTGTTAATATTTGAGTGATCTGACAGATGTTTTCTTTGTTTTTGTTTTTTCTGTTGTGATTTATCAGACAGTTTGAGGGTGCATTTTGTATTCTTGCTGAATTATTACGTTACTATATGGGTGCTTCTATGAAACTGGTCCTAAAAACAGGACAGAGGGGCTAACAATTCAAAGCAGATTTAGACTAATGTTATGATGCAAATTTGGAAGCACTTAGGGTCTATTTGAAAAGTGAATAAAAGAGAAACATTTTTTTCAGATAAAACAATTTAATATAATTTTTATACAAAAATCTATGTAACATGGTAAAAAGGACCCGAAAATTACATGCTACTATTTTTTTGAATATCTTTTTAGTCTCTCACAGGTACATTTTGGGAATTGAACTAATTATGCAAGGCAGTGTTTCACAAAAATGACCGCTGTTGCAAAATCACTCGCAATTTATTTGTGTTTAAATGGGTAGGTTCTGTATGTAACACGAGTGGACACGATGGGTTTCACATGAAACCTGGAGAGAGAGACTGACGATTCATGTCTGGACTAGAAAAACCACTTGGAACGTCAAATTTAACTCAGTGTCTTTATTTATAGCAGTATTTAAGATCATTTATAGCCATGTTTTCTACATCAAATGCACTGACACATAGGTAGCTTTTCTTGTTCCAATTTTGCTCCAATTTTTATTAAAAATTCATTAATTTTGGGATGGCTCAGAGCAAGAGTATAATTTTTTTTTTTTTTGCATTTATCTGAGGTCATTATTAGGTACATCCTGGAGGGAAACATTTCTACATTTCTCTTTTATTATTAGGTCTAAAAAAGCCTGAAAAGTGTCAGATACCAAAATGAACCCAGTTTCATAGAAGCACCCATTTGCATTTGTATGACACTATAGTCAAATGTAACCTTGTCATCCATATTTTGGATAAAAAAAAAAAGTGCCTCTAGATGGAAAATTTTGATTATGTTTCTAGAGTTTTGAGTGTTGATGCATATTGTGTCAAGGTAAGATGGAGCTAGAGAATCCCACCAGTCTGTGACCGGTTTCTGGGAAATAGTATTGAGTGGAACGGTCCAACAATATGAATTTTGAGACCCTTTTAGGGACTTTTTTTACATTCTGCTGACTTTTTTAGGAAAATTTACACCTGCGTTTCCTCAAAGTAACAAAGATCTCTCAGACAGCATGTCCAGTCTTAACATGATCATACAGCTGGGTGATATGCCCAAAACATTTCATTTCAGTGTTATGGGCAATATATGATTTTAATCCATTGTTTTCTTACTATATGATCTAAAGACAAAACTTTATTCAAAAATGAGTCACATCAATCAATCAAAACTCCCAATCCAAAACTATATATGACTGGAGAAACACATTCAAAATGTATATATTATAGAAATAAATGTGTAGCATGTTGGATTTTTGTTGAGCAAGAGTAGTTTAGGCATTTTATATTATTTTATTTATCCATTTGAGGTAGTAGCATTAGGTTAATCCAATTCATTTAGTTTTTTCCAGTGCTGGGTACAAACACCAGCCTTTTTTCAGTGCACACACAACATAGTTTGACTGTGAGGGAATGTTCTCTAAATTTGACAAATGTATTGCATCAGAATCGCTTGCTTCATTTTTAGTTTTAGTTTGAAACTAAGTTCTTGTGTAACATTGAATCACTGTATTAAGTGTCATTATCTTATTCTTCTGTCTGTCTGTTTGCTGCCCTATTACCTCACTATGGTAAAACCATAGTATTCTTTAATATACTGTATTCACCCTATGCATTTACTTGGTTTAATTCAGAAAATGACCACAGTATTCATGTAGTATTTACAGTAAAAATGCAATCAAATATGGAAACTGAAAGTGTGTGTGTCATCACCCTTTACTGGTAAATGAGCATCTGTTTTGTAACACATTCTCAGAATAAGTGTTGGTGTAACACTATACGTGTATTTAGATTACTGTGCTATAGAGGACATGATAAGTACAACAAAAGAATGGAATGTGGTTCTCATGAATGGGAGGATTTTGTTTTCTGAACTACTTTTTATGTAACAAGATCATTTGTATTAAAAGCATGTATGGGGCAAACATTTTAGCCACAATAAAACTAAATAAATGTGTTTATTTGTGCTGGAATTCAGTTTATCTGTAGATCTGTTTCAACCAGTGAAACTCACCATCAATAATAGCTTTTGAAACACAGTGTTAGTGATACCATGTCATTACATATTGTCTCAGATTCCTCCCGAACACCCGTCTTAAACCCAAATTAAACACAACTTAAGTCTTCTGTGCACAGACCTGCCTTTGTCTTTTCACTATGACCATTTTGTGTGAAAGCCCAAGGGTTTTAAAAACAAAGAGATTTTCTACTCTCCAGCTCATGTTGCAAGCTTGAACAAATCAGAGACTCATTTTGTTTTTCCAGTGTCTGAGAGAAAAGGTCAGTGTGTGTGTGTGTGTGTTTGGATGTGTCATTTGTGTATTCCACATGTATGCTCGAGTGGCCAACTGATGTCAGCTGAACAAACTTTATGGCTCTCCAGTGCTACTGTGAATAACACAACCTAATTTCCCAAAAAAGACACCAGAAATGACCCATGAATGTAATGTTACAGCACATTTTTTCCTAATAGTGAAGTGAACAACACAACATCTACGTGGAATTAGATCTCTAGTGTTAATGCCGGACTCTCTTTTTCCCTGTAATCTACATTTTCTGAAATCTAAAGTAAATATGCAAATTAAAATACGAGTATTAGCCAATATATTCATATCTATCGGGCATGTTTCTGCACATATTGAGAGCAGAATGTGGCCTACTTTTGACCTTTTCTAGTACTGTTTCAGAAATGTGAAATATGTATGATATTACAGAGAAATCCCACAAGAATTTATCGAGTCCTACATTTCAGTTCACTAAAAGCAACGCATTCCTTTATCAAAATGGAAAAAACACACTTATTCTATGTGATCCATCCGACTAAAGGGACAGTGTTTTGTACAGTAGATGTGTATCCGATCAGACCTGACTATAATAACAGCACTTCAATATTGTGTCAGAAAATATTAGACCGCTGTAGCTTTCACTGTAATTTGCCTATGAAAGATGGTGATATTGCAGTTTCTCTCCTCTCACATGGAGTCAAATTGCCAGTTTCTTAGCAGGGCAGATCCTATCATAACTTGACCGCTGGGATGTGGCATGTTTGACAAATATGAAACAGGAAGATGTTTTATATTTGCCTCGAGTGAAAAATCCCCTCAGGTTAAACTTTGAATGACACGCAGGATAAAAATGTGTTTTTGTTCACACTGTGTAAGAGGTTTTGAACACCTGCAGTGGTCACGTTCACTGTTTTCAAGTGCATTCTGGCCTTGTCCTGGACAAAGAGGAGGCGAGGGTATTATTTTTGATTCGTTTTGTTTGTTTGTCTGTTTGTTTGTTTGTTTGTTTGTCGGCAACGTTACGCAAAAACTACTGGACCAATTTCCATGATATTTTCAGGAAAGGTGCGAGGTGGTCCAGAATAGATCCCATAAAATTTTGGTGAATGTAGGTACAAGGTCACAAGAAATGTGTTTTTGCAATGAGATAGGGCAAATCGGGTAAAATGTTTGCGAGGGGCGGAGTTTGTTGCGCCTGGCATCACTTGTTTGTTTTACTTTGACATTAAAGGAGGGGTAGGAGATGTTTTCCTGGAGCATTTTTTTTTTTTACTATATTGCTTAAAATCCCCTTCACACCCCGATTGCAACCAATGAATTAAATGTTTAAAACAAAAACCTGTGGAATGGACAGGACTGGAAAAAACACCAGCCAATCATTTCGAGCGCCCACTCAAAACGATTGAACAGTGATGTGTCTATCAAACTCAACTGTCATTTGTCCCTCCCCCCTCTGCGCGTACCCCGCTTCCTGCATGAATCATTCGTTCTCAGAGGCTTGAAGCACGAGTACAGGAAACGAACCAGAGCTTGGCTAGTTATATTAGCAATATTAGGACGGAAAGTTCAACGGAAAACTGTTTTCTCACTGATATAAATCACCAGGAAATGTAATGTTAGACAGATAGATATGAACTGGGGCTGTTATGTAAGAGCGGGGGAGGGGGGCTGGAACCTGAACTGTGCAGCACTTGTGAACCCTCGGGAACAAGCATTGCCATTATTCTGGAGGCGTGGCTTCAGGGGGGGGGTCTGAAGAAAGGGGTTTGGACTTTTGAATTGTGTATTTTCAAAATGTAACTTGCTCGAACCGGTTTTCTAAGATCTCGTACCCCACTTTTAAGAACAACAAAGAAGAGTTTTAATACTTTTTGCAGACAGTAGTCAGAGCTGTGTTTATTGGAATCACATTTCATTTTATTGTTAATGCCTCTTTATTTATGCCATTTACAGTAGTGATTCTCAACTAGTGGGTCAAACTTGTTTTCAGTGGGTTTCAAGCCTTTAACTGGGCAAAAAATAATATTAAGAAACCAATCCTGGGCTTTATTTTTTTATGAAGCTGAGCATCATCCATTTACACTCCCCAACAGTAGGTGGCGGTAATGCGCTGTAATGCTAATTCACACCAGACATTTCACACCATGAAAAAAAAAAACAAAAGTTTCTTTTCATTAGTTCTGTTCAATACCATGGATTTCCTTCTCGGTCTGATCCAGAGAAAAATTCCAGCTGATACCGATCAGATACTGTTACTTTGTACAAATACACTTAGCGCCTAGGGGGAAAAAAAAGTATATTTCAAATCAGAACTTCATAAAGAATACAACACATGAGAGT
>JAPTYQ010000009.1:10369638-10391047 GCA_029814465.1 Ostorhinchus cyanosoma
TTGCTTCACAGGTGCAAAGATAAAAATCTGCATATAGCATGAAGATGTTGTACAACTGCTGCTGAATCCGTTTGTGTATGAGATGTTCGTTTGCTTAGACCTAGAAGAGAGCCATGTGGAGAAAGAGGGCAGTTGTATAGAAACTCCTTTTTTTTCTCTTTTTTTTTTACACCCATAACAGAAAAGACACTTATTACACATATTGTAGCTTATTTTGGTATGGATCCAGCTGATGTCTTTATGTCTATACGTATGCTCATGTCAGTATATCAGTTGCCTCTATATATGTGCCAAGTTTGAAGTAAAATTAAACAAAATTGATGTTTTTATACATGTGAAATTCTACCTATTATAAGTATATGGGAAAAGATTTTTTTTTTTTAAATTGATAAAAAAAAATTGGGACTTTGACCTGCTTTCCCCAAAATATCATCACATCTATTCTGCATCACTGGCGATCTATAAACCACATTTGGTATGAATTCAACGTATAGTTTTGCTGCTAGAGACATTTGAAATTTTGCCCATTGTAAGTATACAGGGAAAGTCAAAGATTTTAAAAATTCATAAAAAAATTGAAACTTTGACCTATTTTTCTCAAAATGTACTGACATCTATTCTGGGTCACTGGCAATCTATATACCCAATTTAGTATGAATTCAACCAATAGTTTTGCTGCTAGAGTGTTAAACAACCAAACAAGCTGAACCCAAAACAATCCCCCTTGCTGAGTAAAAATGAGAAAATAGATTTATTCACATACTTTTAGTAGAAATCATACTGCCATTTTTGAGCTACTTTTTGTATGCATTGTGTATCTGTTATGATTAACCTACATTTTCTGGCACATTTACCATAACTGTCATGCATCATTTTGTTTGTACCACCTAGATTAGAATGCATATTATGTAATTGCATGTATATAATTGCAGGTTTGTAGTTTCTTCTGCATACAGTAGTTTGTGCTGTTAGTCGGTCGTGTTTTCTGCAGCAGGGAACTGTAAACTCCTCCCACTACAACATTAACACAGGCAGGTCTCACATACTCACTGGACATTGCACTTGCCCACAGAATGCGTGGGAGCGGTGCAGGGAGATGTCTGGGGTGATGAGAGACTCTGGTATGAGAAAATATCTCTTCGTTGTTTGATTTTTAATGTGATGGAAAGAATACTGCTAATGTCATAGTCAGCCCTCCTTTGCTAGAACGCTAGCTAACGCAACGCAGGTGTAGCTGTCAAGTAAGCTAACATTAACTAGCCTAATAACTACGCTAAATTAGCTAGAGGGCCAGTATTCACCAGGCAAAACAGTCTCTTTAAATCTAAGTAGAAATATATAGTAATGTTGTAGCCTTCATAGTATGTGCCGGAGTAGTGTTATGCTAAGTGGAAGCTGGGTTAGGTTGATAGGTAGGTTGTTAATGGGTTAATGCTAGCCCTCCGTAGCTAATCTTCGTGATGTTAGTGGTCGCTATGAGACAGAAAATGACACACCTGTTGTGGCGGTTTGTGCTGCGATAACGTGTTGTACAAGGAAGTGTGCCGTTCATTGAAACGCTGTTTAACCTTACTATTTTAATTTCTGGATGTTTTTATAATCTGAACTTCCACTCACTCTCAGCGTCCTTTTAGCTAACATTAGCCTGCTAGCTTTGAAATAGTTTGTCTGCAGAGTTTGTTTCGATGGCTTGTTAGAGATAAAATGTGATTTCTGTTTATCTCCTGTTTACTCCGCCTTCCCCGGTGAAGAAAACTCATGCTATTTAGATCCAACTGTTTCCTTCAGTCTAAAGGAAGTGCTTTTTGTGTATTTAAACCTGTATTTTAGGTCTCAACAAAGCTCATCTGAAATAGTTTCCTCTACCTACAGTTGGGACGGAAATTGTGCAATGATGAACTTTGTGCATAAGTAGTAAAAGCTACCACAGTTCTTACACGGAAGAGACTGAGATCAGATGAAACAACTTGATATTTATGGTGATTTTTGGTGGGCCGCAGATGGATGCATAGATACAAAGTGGTTTGAGAAGTTGCAGATTTTATGCAGTAATGTTTGTGGCGACTGGATAAGTTTAAGCTCATTAGCTGGTTATAAATACTAAAGCATGTGCAGGAATGTGAAATATGTCTTGTAGTAACTGAGCTACTTTCATATAGGACCTCTGTGTGACTCTTTAAGTCCCTGCCAGCTCACATCTTGTAATATTTAGAAGTGGAGTGCATGAACCATTAAATAAGTTCTTTAAACAGGCAGCAGTAAAGTCATGTCATTATGGGGTAATATCAATGCAATACTGTATATATTTTGTTTTATTTTCCAATTGTAATCTTTTTGACTTTTGGTTTGTATCTCAAAGTAACTGTCAAGTATCTACTGTATAAACAAAAGGCACTAATATTGTTAGTACTAAATAGCTTTTATTTTGGTATAATTAACTCCGAAAAAGAGCATCCAGTTGTGTCTTTTTAGAGATGGTGATCTGAATCTCAATGTTCCAAAGGAATTTCACAGTTTGCTTTGAATTTTCTCAGTCAAGCAAAGCATAGTCTCATTCCCTCTTCTTGTTTACTCAGACAACATGGGAAGGCTTTTAAATGAAATGTCACATAATACTTGATTTTTGTGGTGTTTTTGTAGTTTTGCCTTATTTGGCTTACACAAAATGAAACAAGCAGTGTCCGCATTTGTGAGATGCTGACCTTTTCTTAGAGGATATTAGTGCAAACCACAAGCAATTTATCATTTTCTTAGTATAGTGTTAGAGGAAGTACAATGAGAACAATGAGCCAGTAATAGAAATGCATACCTATAACGTACGGCACATAAAACCACCAGATTGTGCACATTATTTTGTTTATTATTCTGACTTATTGAAACTGCTTAATGTTAGTAGTTGTGTTAATGTTTATTTGTGTCGATATTATAAACTAAAGGGACTTTTAGTCTTTCAAATTGAGCCGTAATGAAAGGTCATGAACATGGAGGCCAGTTAAATAGAGTGTAAGTGAGTCCTTCATTTACTGCCAAAGGAAAATTACAGTGTTACAGGTGCCATGTCACTGAAATAACACATCTCAGACTACCATCAGTAAGTACAGTCTAGATGTGGAACATTCTCCTTGATTATATCTGAGAATCTATCATCTACCATATGTCTTTTAGATAATGAAACAGTGCTTTTGGTCAATTACACTGGTAACATAGCCTATAGAGTTTTAATTTCCTGCTTAAGAAATCTTCCTTCTCAAGAGAAGCCAGCTGTGTTTACTGCCAAGCTGCAAGAAACAGGGGCCATGCTGTCTCATACTTCACACTTGGTCATTAAATGCAGCTACTTAGAATGCACTAACTGTAACCAACTGCAAAAGACAGCTTCAGTCAATTGGCCATGTCAACGGTGCCCTGACATAGCACTTCAATAATTTACCTGTCCATTAATTTCTTTTCAGTATTATTTCACATTGCCTTGAAACAGGCTTGTTATTATTATATATTCCTGCTTTATCAGTTACTAGTAGCAGCTTTTAAGATACTTTATTACTGGAGCCCTGTACTACAACAACAGTTGTAATATACCTTAATGAGGTATTTAATTGTTTCTGTTCTGCTCTTTCCAACAGAGAAATCATTTGACAAAAAGGGATCATTTGAAAAGGAAAAAGGTTCTAACAGTGAGCCAGAGAAGTCCAGAGCGCATTCAAACCCAGAGAGGTAAGGTGATTTTATTTATTCACATGTGGAAGTATCAAAAGTAAGTCTTTACGCTGTTTTTAGGCTGTAGTAGAAAGAAATTAAGTAAAAATCCATTTACTCTACCCATGGCGCCATGAAGGTTATGTTTTTATTCATGTCTGGCTGTTGGTTGGTTTGTTTGTCGATCAGCAAGATTAGGCAAAAACTGTTATTCTAATCTAACTTTAATGTGGTGGAATGGTCAGGCTGGGCTGAGGAGGAACCCATTAATGTTTGGAGCAGCTCCAACATAAGGGGCGGATCCAGGAATTTTTCTCCTAGCATTGTGAGAAAGGCTGTTTGATTGAATTACAGGACTGTGGGGCTTTGGTGGAGCCATGTGCTTTAGCAACTACACCTCTAGTATTACACAAGTAAAAGTGTAAAAATAGCTCTTTTTAAAATTATACTTGACTTAAAGTAGAAACATGCACACGATGCATAATGAAGGCTATGACGCTATACATACACATATGCCTCAGTCATTCAGATTTTAATTACTCTGTTGCTTTTGTACGTCATCACTGATGATAACTGTGGCTGGAGGGATTGTGTTTTTGGCTCATCTGTGTATCTGGTCCTCTCACATTTAAGCAGTATGTCAGGAACAATTTGACAGAAGAGTCAGACCAGATAGAGCAGTTTGATATTTAGGCTGACTTATGTTGAACCGCAGATGGATCCACAGATAAAGAGTAGTGTGTGCATTTGCAGACTGCAAACCATGCAACAGTATTCTTTCTGTTTGATTGCTTGGTTAAGCTACTTAGCTGGTTAAGAATACTAAAACATGGGCAGGAATGTGAAATATGTCTCACAGTAACTGAACTATTCTCACATGGGACCTTTACATAACTTATACACAGCCAGTATGCAAATAATGGCTTGTAATATGTGGAAGTGGAGTGTACACAGCATGAGATAACTCATTAGGTGTACACACTGTCAGATCCGTTTTTCAGAGAGTTGCGTAGTTGTGGTCGACAGCTTTTGGGCGGACAAATTTTAGCATAAATATAGTCATAAATGTATGTTTGTAAACTTCACTGGTGTATTTTACCCACAGCACTTATTATGTTCGGGGTGTCTGTCAGGACCATTCTCCTGAACATGATTCTTCATGGATACTATGAAGCAATTTCTTCAAATTTGGCACAAATGTTAACTCAGACTCAAGATTCAACTAATTTTGAATCTGTGTGATCTCACAGCACACAAGAGCTCATCTAATTTTGACAAACAAATGTGTAATAGGAAATATTTGATTAAGTGATTGCATGCCAGGCCAAATGTCAGCTTCACTGAGATGTAATGTTCTGCATAAACACTCAGTATCATTATTTAATGTCTTACAGGGAGCAGAGAAGGGGAGATATTTCTTTTTTGGTCAGATGCAGGATTAGTGATATTATTCTTGGATGCTCACTTTGAAACTGATGAATGTGTTGTTTTTCTGTGCTGGCAGATTGATTCGATGTGTGAAATATTCAGGTTTTAGAAATTGAGGCCTCTTTGTAGCAACGTGAAGTGCAATTTGAGTGTTTGGCCTCCAATAGGGATTAGTCATCATGATCAATTTTCAATTTTTCTTCACAAAAACATCAAGTAGTTTATGTGATTATTATTTTGTCCTGATCTTTGAAGAATGATTCAGTGGGACCCAGCAAACATGGAGTAGCATTTAGTTTGAAATACCCATCCCTCAGGGTAGTAATTTGAAGTTTCCCAGCTCCTGAAACATGCAAGTCCCCCAAGTAACAATACACTGGGAGACTTAACAGGTGATTAATAGATAGAACAGAAGTAAGAATGCTGCAGCATACTTCACTGGATGTTTGAGATGTAGGTCATTTTTGGAAATACATATTGTTTATCTAAAATGCAGATATGTTGTTTTTTGTTTAGAAGCACTGTATAACTCTTGGAATAAAAGAACATACTTTGAGATGGAGTTGAATTACAGCATATTCCTGGAAGGCTACAGGGGGAACCATATTGTATTTCTTCCTCTCTACTCAGTCCCATTCTGTATTGACAACATAGAAATAGAGCATTACTGCATCGTCTGTGTTGATCTACAGTGCATTAAGCTCTTGGACTGGAGCGAGTGCACAAGCCGTAATTTTATTTCTAGCTTTTAGTAGAGGCAGGTCGGACAGAGAGTATCCTGAGCGTGATTTGAAACTGAACATTCATCTCAGGATAGGAAAAGCACTCCAGATTGATGTAATGATCCCGTTTGTATCTTGGTCTGTCTCTGCCCGTCGCCATGCCTCACTGTTTCTTTTTTTCTATCGTCCTGTGCAGTCAGGGCATCTCTAGTCGTGAGGACAGGGATGACCTGGTGCGCTCCTCCAGCCACACCACATCCAACAAAGCGCAGATGCTGGCCATGCCTCAGTTTGGCCTGCGAGACAACCTCATCAGGTGTGAGCTGCTGAAGAATGAGGACCTTTACACATACCTGGAAAACTTCAGGTACGATACTTCTTGGTACTTTTGCTGTCAGTTTTGAATATTGTTTTAGACAAGAATTCGTATTTGGTGGATTTGACATTTATGTGGCTGGTATTAATGCAGTCAAATGTCACATTGGTGTTGATAAATCAAATGAAACATGATTCTTTGTTCTATAGAAGTAGTAATGTGTTGAAGTTGTAGGTGGGGCTATGATTGTCTCACTCACTAATCTAATCTAGTAGAGGGTTATAGGCCTCACCGTTCTATTTGTTGCAATGATTGAGACAGTTGTTTTGCCTGGATTAAGGAAGGCAGAAATCACAATATGCAACGTCTACTTCAATGCTGCAGTAAACCTATTTCATCATCTCTTTATGAGCCTTTTATCAGTGCATTATAGTAACTCGCTTTAAAACTGTTTGTGATGAGCATCACAAGAGCTGCATATACACAGGGTTTTTCTTGCGAGGAGAATTACAGGGCAGCCGTTTCCATCTGATTTCATGCCACCTCCAGCTCTCCTTAAAACTGCCATTGATGTCAGCATGGAAAAAAATCATTTTCTAGCAATAAATATTACTTTACTCATGTAGAAATGAGGCTTTTAAACTCTCGAGGCGTGACAAAGCAACTGTTTATCCCACTGATCTCGTCTTCCTTCCAACAAATGATACTGTGTGTAGCTGTGGGAGATGACAAGATTATCTGTAAATCTACTTTCCCTGTAGCTTTGCCATGCTTTGGCTGATTTTATATCCATGATGAAGTGTTTGTTTAAAGTATCACTAAAATTGATTACCATATAGTTTTATTGCAATGGTCATTTTTCACATCATATTGTTAGTAGATTTCCAGAAACATGTTCACATTAAAAAATAAATTAATAAATAAATGTTTACTCGAATGACTAGAAGGCACAGCACGTATGGTAAGGATGATGCCATGTTTACAAACTGTGATATTCATAACCCTATCTTTGCATCTAGAATTAACACCCAAACCTCTAAATTTAGGAGGCAGAATATTTCAGACCACTCAAATCATGTTGAGCAGTACTTTGTTGTGACAAATCTAAAAAACTTGTAAAACTTTATTGGAAAGATCAGTATAAGCAGGAACATCATGTGCCCACAGTGTACCTGCGAACGTATTTTTAATCCAAGAAATGTTATGTAAAAAGAATGAGTCAACATCTGTGGGTTTGCATATCTGTGTACCTAGGTTTGTGCTAATTTAAGCACCACTGTCTCAGCCAGTGTCAAGAAATGTGTCAACCCAGTTGGTGTGTATGATGTAGGACCTGATCAAGAGCCTCATTTCAAATCTTCTTCAGAGAAGAAATTAGACGCTCATCCATTTTTGAAGGCTTTCTGTTTCATCAGACGAGTTAAAAATAAGCTGTAGTAAATATAGCTCCATGACCACTTATGGCCCACACTGCCCCCTGCTGGTGATATCTGAACCCTACAGTTTACACAATCAGCAAAGACTAATATGGGAATGAAAGGAGGAAGAAAGGTTTAAAAGAACCCCATGTGCGATACACACATGCATTGGGTCATGTGCTTTTTACCCTAAATATGTGTTTCAGTCACATGTATTTTCTGTAGAAATTGAAAATGGAAATATCAGGAAACTTCATATGTGGCAGTGGCTGCATTGCACCCAGATTCTTTCTGTGTGGAAGTTAGATTTTGTTGTTCCAGGTTTCCCATGGGTTCTGTGATTAAACCTCCCACACCCGAGACACAGTTTAGGCTAATTGGGAGCTCTGAATTGTCTGTAGGTGTGAGTCTGAATGTGTTTGCACAAGGTTTCTCAGGGGCTGACAAGTTTCCATAAAAAACACTCCTTGGTGTTTTGCTCAAAGTACACAGGGAAAGATGTCGTCCTTGCTTGGTCTCTCCAGGCCATCTACCAAAGGTCACTGATATGCATTGTGTGAATCTTCAAATACCTCATCAATAATGTTGACACACATACTGTATGTCGTTATTCTGTTTGTAGGACATGCTCTATATCATGAATACTGTATATAAACATGAGTTGGCAGATTGAAAGGTCACATGTGCATCATCTATCTGCTTTCAGCTCATATTACAATGCTGAGAATGTACAGGATATTTATGCTCATGTGCGGATAAGGTAAAATGCTGAAGGAAGCAACAACCATAGAATTTTGTATAATAAGAGCTTTTGTGTCTTTCTACTTGGCCAGTGAGAGTACCAGTAGAGGAGTCTTGTAAAATGTGATGCCAATCAGCACAGAAAAGCACAAAAAAAGCATTGTGATTCTGCTGGTAAGCAATTGTCTAGAGGTCATAGAGTTAGGCCAGCAGATGAAAGAAAGAAGCTTTTTCAGTACAAACCTGAGGGATAATTGGCAATTTGTTGGTCCTATTGTTGAGGTGCACCTTAGAATGGACGGTGATTATTGCAAACTTAGCAGGACCAAGTCGTGTTTATAAATGTGAATTAGGACACTGCTATAAAAGAGCAGTCACAGAGCATCCAACCTACATAAAATAAAGTTGGAGCTGTAGACAAAGGGTGTGCTGCAAAATAGCTTTATACAAACTCAGGTCACCACGTCACTGCTCTAATCCCCTTAACGTATGAATTAGAATCCCAGAAAAAGCAGGTTTTATGAAAGATACTCAGCACAGGATACTCTATATTGTTCTGACTGTATCCTGTTCTGTGTCTGTGTGTGTGTATATTCATCACCTTTCTGCTTTCTCTTTTAGCTTTTTCCTTGGCACATACAATGTGAACGGACAGACACCGAAGGAAAGCCTCCATCCATGGCTGAGCTGCACTCTCAACCCTCCTGACATTTATTGTGTGGGGTAAGTCCATCCATCCTGCAAAGAATGGCATCGCACTCCTCTGCATAGACATTTACTGCTAAGGGATGTATATGGGCACTTATCCTGTTTTACGTAGGAGAACATTTCAATGCTCTTGCATCCACTAGTCATGCCTGTGCTCAGTTTACACTTTTTGTAATATACTTTTTTGTTAATAGCACAAGTTGTCCAAAATGCGTTTTAAACTCGAAAGAAGTTATTATCAGTTCTCCTTCTTTATAGTTTCCAAGAGCTTGACCTCAGTAAAGAGGCTTTCTTCTTCAGCGACACCCCCAAAGAGTTGGAATGGACAAGAGCTGTGTCCAAGGGGCTGCATCCAGATGCCAAGTATGCCTTAGTAAGGAAGTGTTTGGGTTTTTCTTTCTTGAATCTTATTAGTCTTCCTTTGGTGTTGGCCTTTAATACTTGTTGGTATTCAAGACTGGTGCCTCCTGTGTTGTATTTAAGATGGAAGCTAATAGTAAATTACGCTTTGCAATATTTTTCAGATATCTTTGAGTATTGTGTAATACAATTTACATAGATTAGATATTGTTACGAACAGATGTGTTAGCTCAGTTGGCTTGATAAGCTTTGTCAGGACTCATCTCTAAGTTTTATCTTTTCTTCGTTCCTCTTAACACTGTGTGAAAGGGGAAACCGATGACAGTTAATGAGTCTAACTTATTAGCTTCCTTTTAGCAGAGACATTTTCTTCTCACTTTTGGGTTTGTGTCTGTAGACACATTGCCAGTTTATTATGCTACTTCTTCATCCATTCTCAGTAACTAAAGCATTCTTGGCTCCCCAGTCAACTGATATAAGTGCATTCATTTTTTCAAATTACAATAGAGTTTTATAACATATGGTTGTATATTACCAGCATTTTTGCTTCCTACCTGTGTTACTTCAAAGAAGCACAGGAGCACATCAGTCGATGACTAGGTTCCCTGTCTGAAAACTCATTGTTATCTCAACAACCAGAAAAAGACAACAAATCATACTTTTGAGCTTCTGTACATGTAGTGATTAATAATTACTTTATTATATTATTATATATATTATATATTTATTATAAGTTTATTATTATTATTACTTTCTGTACTAAAACTGATTATGTTCCTATGACTTTCTGTCAAATATGACTTTTTGTCAAACTTCAGGATAATTACTGTGAGATGTTCTTTCTCTTTCTCCTTGACTAATTGAATGGATGTTTGTGAACTGCTCTTGCTACAGGTGAAGTTGGTGCGTTTGGTGGGCATCATGCTACTTTTCTATGTGAAGAAGGAGCATGCAGAGTTCATATCTGATATAGAGGCTGAAACCGTAGGCACTGGAATCATGGGAAGGATGGTGAGGACAGTTTCTTTTATGCAGAGGGGTTTACTATTCAAATAGTATATTATATGAAATTTCTACTGCATTAACACACGTTATTGATTTAGTAAGATCTTCTAATGGTAAATGCATTTAAAACAGCATTGTGTTTGACTTGTCCGATGTCTTTTTTTCTGCTCATCTCATTCACCCATGTAGCACAATTCAGCAGTTCCAACTTCACTCCTCATGCACCGATGCAGAATCAGATAGTTTGGTCTTTGTATGTGCTCATGCTTATTCAGCAGTCCCTGCAGTGTTGAGCAGATGGCTGGATGATGACCATCAGGATGTTACATTGTTCCATCCTTTCCTAATTAGAGAGCGGTTCATGTTCATCATCAAGTAACATCTGAAATGTACCACCTATTAAAACAACCTGCTGTATATATTACCTGACTGCTGTCAAACAAAAGAACTATAACTGCATATTATCTGCATGAGTCAGCACAGTTATGTGACTTACTTTTCTGATCTCAACCTTAATTTTAATCTCCTCCTCACTCTTTGATTTCACAGGGAAACAAGGGTGCAGTGGCAATCCGTTTTCACTTCCACAACTCTGATATCTGCGTTGTCAACTCCCATCTGGCTGCCCACATCGAGGAATACGAGAGACGTAATCAAGACTACAAGGATATTTGCAGCCGTCTCCAGTTTCGCCAGCTCGACCCTACGCAGCCTCCTCTCACTATCATGAAACACGAGTATGAATCTATTATTAAGTGAAACAGTGATTCATCCCGATTTAATCACTCCTTTACAATACATTCTGTATATAGATATCTCTGTGTCTCTGTGCTTTGACCAGTGTGGTTCTATGGATTGGAGACCTCAACTACAGAATCAGTGACCTTGATGCTGACAACGTGAAGGACTTGATCAGCAAGAAGGACTTTGAGTCACTGCACAGTTATGACCAGGTATTCTTAGCCACCTATTAATCAATTCTGTTTGTTCTTCTAGATAAATAAATTCATCTGTATTAATTTAATCTAAACAGGAAAGACTCATTAAAATGAAGAATTTGCACAATTAATATGTTTCAGACAATGTTACAGCTGTATATTCAGAAATACAAACCCAAAACAAATGTATATTTTCTGTCATACAATGCCAAATAATTGTATGAGTCCGTTAAAATCACTTTCCATATGCTTAATGAGACCGGGCACTAAAGTTTCAGCTCATTTTGCAGTTCATTCTAAGCCAACTCAAACATTGATAGGAATGTTTTCTAAGCGAAAGACGGATGGTTGTAACTGCTTATACTTTAGTGGCAAATGTACATTTGAGCATAGGATGAAGCAGATTGAAAATAGACTTACAAAAAAGAAAATACCAATGTTTACCTTGTGTATGTGAATAAGATAAACCCTTCAACATGAACCTACAACAAATAATGATGAGTGAGGGCTTTAAAATTCCAGAGAAGATGCATGCATATGTAGTTCAGGAAAGACAAATGCTTCAGTTTTAGTTTCAGTCTTGTACTTGCTGCTGAATGAGGCATAAAAGAGAGTCTTCACTTAATATAGAAATATCGGTAGTGAGACACTGACTGATTTCACTGACTGATTGCAGGTTCAGTGGTTCATTTAAAAACAACACAAGTCGTGTTTTGTCCCCATTTAAAACAGGTTTTAAATCATGCTAGTCATGCTGAACAGTCTTGTTTTGTTTTTTACTTGTCATGATATTAACCAGCCTGCTTCTGCTTTTAGCTCAAGAGGCAGATCGATGAAGAAGCTGTGTTTGTCGGTTTTGTGGAGGGAGAGATCGATTTTCAACCCACCTACAAATACGACACTGGTTCTGACATGTGGGATACAAGGTAATCCCATATGTATGCTCGACTACAAAAATAAAATGAAAATGTACTTAGAGGTTTGTTTGTTTGTTTTTTTTAAATCATTGTTTTATAGGAAGCATAATTCCAGACTGATCTATAATGTGCAATAGACACAGTCCAATCCAACTGCTTACTGCCTCACTGTAAAGGTGTTTCATTGTTTGCTCACTTCCTTCCCTCTAATCTGCTTCAGAGAGATTTGTAGTCAGGTTCTAGGCTGAAAGCAAACCTCCTTTCATGGACACACTGGTGCCTCTTGATGACTGAAAAAAAACAAACAAACATGTTTTGTTTCTGTCATGAAAGAAATATGAGGTTTAAGGTTGTAATGTGATGCAGAGGCATTTGTCTGATGCAAGGAGAAACATCTTACCTGTTTGACATTGTGGACATATAAGTCCCACAAGTATGTAAAATGAAAATATTTACAAATTTGAATTTGCATCAGTAGTCTTTAAAACATTAATTGATCTACAGCATAAGTTTTATTTCTGTATAAAAATGTGCTTCATAGTCAGGGTCTTCTTTTCAATGTTTCCTCTTTTCTTACATGGGATTGTGAAATTGTGAAAAATGCTTGCGAATCAAAATGAGTTGTCTCCTCTGCTTTCAGTGAAAAGTGTCGTGTGCCAGCGTGGTGTGACCGCATCCTGTGGAAAGGGAAGAACATCACGCAGCAACATTATCAGAGTCACATGGCTCTGAAGACAAGTGACCACAAGCCAGTCAGCTCCTTGCTCGTCATTGGGGTAATGAATCAGCTTCTTAATCTGTTTTCACTTTTAAAAGGATGCAGCAACCCTCGTACAATTTTTTGGAAGAAATACAGCAGATTCACATTCTCATGCCAAGTGCATTGAGATTTGACATTATCCACTATATCAAAGCTCCTTGAATTTTTGCTAAAACTACATGTACCTTGTTGCATTCAAAGGATTATTATCAGTATAAAAGATTAAGTATGTACAATGCCCCTGCAGATCAAGAGAGTAAATCCTGAGGCCTATAAGAAGACCTTTGAAGAGATCGTACGCAATATAGACAAAATGGAGAATGAGTGTATTCCATCTGTGACCTTGTCAAAACGAGAGGTAAAGTTTCCCACTGCATCCAGTGCCGCACTATTATGCCTTTCTGCACAATACATTGCTTTGTCATTGTATTCCTTGTAATGATTTAACTATTACAAGTTCTAAGATGCATATATGTATTTACATGATATTGAGTTGGCTTTTGCTACATGAATTCCTCCTGGTTATTTCAGTTCCACTTCAAGGATGTTAAGTTCATGCAGCACCAGGCAGAAACACTGAGCCTCTTCAACGACGGGCAGGTCCCGTGCCAGTTCGAGTTTATCCAGAAGCCAAATGAGCCCACATACTGCAAGCCATGGCTCACAGCCAACCCCCCCAAAGGCTTCATTGCTCAGGGTGAGTAGCACACACAGTTCAAGTTTGATCCAGGAGTCGTGGGTATCATTTCACTAAAGCATCATTGACCGACCCTTTGCTCTAGATTTCAGTTTGTTCAATAAATCCTCTGTTGTGTTGAGCCAAATTCAGAGGCTTCAAAAACTTCACCCCTCCGCTGTGTAAACTTAGTGAAGCAGCAGGCATCAGTTGTGAAAAGAAGACATTTTGGTTATTGCTCTGCTTTTTGTATCTTGACATTTAGGTGGCTCCGTGGATATTGACCTTGAGGTTTTCGTGAACCGCACAACAGCCCCTGATTTGAACTCTGGCAAGCAACAAATCGAAGACATCTTGGTGCTCCACCTGGAGCGTGGCAAGGACTACTTCATCTCTGTGACAGGAAACTACCTGCCCAGCTGCTATGGCAGCTCTATTCATTCATTGTGTCAGATGAGAGAGCCCGTCCAGGACATGCCACAGGAGATCCTCCGTGAGCTGGTTAGTACTGCTGGGTGAACACTCAATTTGAGCCACTTCTCAAGGCCACAGAGTACCTGTCAGGATTGTAAAAAATTTAGAAGTTTTCTTTTACTGCTTTGCACTTTTCTAGTTAAACACAATTGAGCCCATTTAGATATGTCTTCACTCATTTTGCTCTTGACAACAGGTGGACATGTCTGAAAAAGAGAATGCAGCAAACACTGAAAAGCCTCTTGACATCCCTAAAGAACTGTGGATGATGGTGGATCACTTGTTCCGCAATGCAATCAAACAGGTTAGTGACAACTGGATAGTTGTGCCTACCAGCCACACTTGCTTTATGTCACTTATTAGAATTGATCGAATTAATCCTGATTTTTAAAGCACTTAAAAATGTATTTACTATTTAATAAAGTTAAATCTGTCATTAAAGGAAAAGTAAACATTTAGTTAGTCCCAGTGTTGAATAGCATTTGTTTAGTGTGTGTTATTTAATGATGATGCTCATTAATTATTGCTCTGTCTTTATAGGAGGACATTTTCCAGCAGCCTGGTCTCCGGAGTGAATTTGCAGAAATAAGAGATTGCCTTGACACTGGCATACCTGATTCTCTTCGTATCCTATCTAAATGTATATGCCAATAAAGCAACTTTTAAAATGTCAGATCATGTAATCAGTAAATCACACAGTGACATGTTTTGTGGAGTTGTGGAATTGCAACCCAGCACACTAAAATGAAAAGCTTAAGCAGATAGTGAACTTTCTCATTTTGCATTACACAATTGTGCTAAATTATTTTGTGTTGCGTTGCTGAATATTCATTGCATGTTTAAGATGGAAATGAGTCCTTAACTCTTTTGGCTTACAGCAGGAAGTAACCACTCAGTGGCAGAAGCTTTGCTTCTCTTCTTAGATGCCCTCCCAGAGCCTGTTGTTCCCTACTCTTTTTACCAGCAGTGCCTAGAATGCTGCTCCAATGCCAGTCAGTGTGAGAAGGTGAGTATCGGCAGTAGTGATGTAGTTTGTTTTTTTATTTGAAACTGTTCATCTTTAGCTTTCTGGATGTAATTTTAATTTCTTTTATTTGTAGGTTATTTCCATGCTACCTCAGTGCCATCAAAATGTGTTCAACTATTTAGCTGCCTTTCTCCGTGAGCTACTGAAGAATTCTGCCCATAATCGATTAGATGTCAACATTTTGGGTAAGAAACAAAAAGCAGATATGTGTTCTTAGTTGTTTCTTCATGTTGAAGTTATGTTGATAAAAGTAAGAAATTATGAAGTAAATGAAAGACCAAGAGATGTAAAAAAAGGAAAAAAAACTTTTAAAAGCCTTTAAAATGGTAAATTGAGGGCACAAAGTAACTGTTTTTTTTTGTTTGTTTGTTTGTTGTTTTTTTTAGTCACTATCTTTGCGTCCTTGCTCCTGAAGTCGCCCACGAAGCAAGATCTGGCAGAAAAAAGGAAGACTCAAGAATTCTTTCAGCATTTCCTGATCCATGGCTCTGCTTAGATGAGGGACTTCTCCTTGTGTGTCATGCTGAAGTTGAACACTAAAGTCCAGTATTTTAAATAAAGTATAATTTTCTTACATTTCTTGATGGTTCTTTATATAGATGGTATAATTAAGTGAAAAGTCTTATCTAGTTCAATTTGTTTGATATTAATGTTTGTGAGCTGATGCACAGATTTGAATGTATATCACTGAGCATCTGTAGAAAGCTAACAATTTTTATTGTATGTATATTTTATTTAAAGAAATAATTTGTATTTTTAATGTTTCTGATCTCAACATATTGTTTTGATATATAAAAGAGATGGAAAAAAGAACGTGCCTACTGGTGTTATTTAACTTAAAAAGTGAATTTTGGTTTTAGCAACATCTGTCATATTTCATTTCTGTATTTAATTATTCACACGTGTAATTCCTGCTTCTAACGTGTGCGTTCAGTTCACTATGTAGCATGAAGTGCTTGATAGAGCGGTGATGTCGGAAACCATTTATTGTAAATTCTGCCAAGTCGTTAAATGACCGTAAAAACAAACACGTTTAAAAAAATAAAAAATTAATTTAAAAAATAAGAAAAATTGGCATTTTTATGTGAGAATATTTGTCATGTTTAATTTCCCATAATCCATCACGAATAGCTTTATGTTAGTGACGTACCACAGGGAGGGGATAGGAAGAAAGTGCTCAACATCCACAGCTAAGGAATAAGGCTTATTTTTTTAACAGGTAAATATATTTCAATGTCAGCTGCTTCTTGTCTAAATTAAGTAACAGAATGTAATTTACTCATTTGTAAAGACGCATTTCTGACCTTTCTTAGATGGAAGATCAGTGATGTCAACTGTCGACATTAAACTGGCTAACGTTAGCGTCACTAGCTTGGTCCGTTGCTAACCTATGAGCTAAATTGTCCCCAGCTAAATTGTCTGCAGCTAGCAACGGTATGCATGTGCAGAGAAATAAGTGCTTGCACATTTACCTATTTGTAGCTAGCCAAAACTGAATTAGCGTTAGCTGTCAAGGGCTCTAACTTTTGGAAGGTTAAGACAAAAATGGCCATGGTAGTTTGTATTCTCGGGGCTCCACAGCTAAGCCTTACCTTACCTACACAAACCACGGTTGGACAAGGGTTTGATGTGTGATGTTATTTGTAGCAGCTAGCTAACGATATAGCCCATATCTGGGGCTAGTAGTAACGCTATGTTCTCCGTGAAACAATGACAGGTTAGTATAGTTTACCGACTATTGTTTGCGACTAATTACACGAGCAGTTGGTAATGTGCATACCTTTATACGTTTGATATTATTTCATTGTATTGTAAGTCAGATGTGTATAATGTGGCGTCGGTGCGTGTTTGTCGTGTGTAAACCTCGTTTGTTAGCTAGTCGTGTATTAGAAAAGTTAACAGTCGGTGTTGTGTGACGGCTTTCACTCTGCTCATGTAACTGTATGAAAGCAATCCGGTTTTTTTAATAGTTTTTGTTGTCAAACATGTCAGTGGAATTAAACCACCTATGTCTTGTACTTATGTCATTGAAATCAGAAAGTTCTAGATCTCGGTGTGGTGACGGACTGGACCCCAAGCAGGGGTTAACTGGCCCCGTTAGGTTTTCATTTGAGTAAGTTGTATGTGAAAATGAAATTTAACTTTGTTTTTATACATAGGCGGAAGTGGCTGTTGATGGGCGTATGTACTCAAGCATTTCGTCTGTTCTAACACCATTGTAGACATGGTGCACACATGAGAGGGCCTGGATAATCAGTCGTAGTTTATTGTTTCCAACTGACAGCACAGACTTATCAGGACCGACGGCCATGGTTTGCAGATGTTATGACTGGTGTTAAATGTATCTCATCTATCCAGTCAGTAATTTCTGACATGATGAACCAGGTCATCTGAGGCAGGTCTGCTTCCTCTCTCATAGTTGAAATCTATGCACAAACCGAATGCATCACACATCATGCAAGACATCTGTGAAAAAATATACTAGACTGTTGTTTCTGTCTTGCAGACTACTTTAATGATCCTTCTAATTTAAACATCTGTTCTTAAATGACTTGAAGGAAAAAAGACAAGGACAAAGTTAATTGTTGTCACTTGTTTTTCAGGTTGTAACCTTGAGTGTGTGTGTGCGCAGTCCTCCTTACCAAGGAAGGAGAGGCACCAGGGACCATGAGTGAGAATGGCCCTCATACGGAGGCGTCCATGTACTTTGAGGAGGAGGTGGATCACCTGGAACGGGAGGATGAAGAAGAAGACGACAAGATCCACTTTCACAAGGATGATGACCTGATCGAACCTTCGTCATCCTCTGGTCGGGTGTATGACCGTACTACAGTACTGATTGAGCGGGATCCCATCAGACTGGATGAGGAAGGTGAAGAAGAGGGTCACTGTGGAGGGGATGAAGATGGAGTCACATTTTTAACTGAAGGGGAGGGCGATGGAGATGAAGAGGAAGGCTCTCTGGCCTTCATGTCTGACCCTGATGCCATGTCACAGGGTTATGTACACCACACAATTTCTCCAGATCAGATCCAGTTCACAATTAACCCAGGCTCCACCCCCATGCCACGCAACATAGAGGGGGCCACCCTCACATTGCACTCTGAGTGTCCAGAGACCAAGCAGAGAGAGGTAAGAAGTAATAAATACGTTTCCTTAAAATGTAAAGATTAAGTGATACACACTGTTTAAATATTTGAGCATTCCTGAGCTATTAATATTTGAACTTTTATCTATAATTCTGTGTATAAAGGGAGGTTTTTTTCAATGGGTTTTTCTTACTTATTAAATGCTTCTGAGTAGGTTTTAGGTTCTTGCTTTTTACTTTTAAATAGACCTGTGTGATGGATTCAAGTCATTGTCATATATTTTACTGTAGATTGTGGAAGCTGTTATTTTTGGAAGAATTGTTGGTTTTGTATGTGGGATACATTGTCCTAGCAAGTTACTCAACTGTGATTTCAAGATGTTTCCCATGTGTGAAAAGTTCTCAAACAGTGAAATTAAAAGGTATTTGAAATAGTGTATCAAGTGTTACAACACAGCGACAAGCACTAAAGCATATTCTAAAGGCATTGAGATTCACCAGCAGCTAGACTCAGATCTCTTTTTATGGCCTAGATAGACATCACCACCTTAGTACACCAATGACTTCCATTCATGTCTGTTGTGATAACTCACATGCCATCACCCAGCGACTGTCTAGCCTTTACACACCCACACTGCTGCTTTCTAATAGCATTGCCAATGTTATTTTAATCTGTGTTGCAGAATTTGTGTGTAGTCCTTAACTTTGGTTTGTGATTTCAGTTTAGTTTGAATTAGTTTTATCAATCAATCAACCTTTATTTATATAGCACTTTTTGTACAATAAAATGCAGCACAAAGTGCTTTACATATTAAAATCAATACATGCCCCCCGTCCCCAACACATACACAGATACACATACATATATATTGTATGTACATTTATGACTTTACTAACTTCATATTTATTATGGGGGTATTCTAGTTTTAGTTGTCTTAGTTTTTTCAGGTCTTTTGAAAGAAAGCCTTGTTTTATGGATGATTAAAAAGGTTTCAAGGTGTACGATAGAACTGTTGTTTATTGTGCAAAGCAAGTACAAAACAAGGGATGATAAACCTGAGCTTTATATGTCTGCATGTATTTTTTGTTTTTTTTTTTGTTTGCACCAACATTGGTGGATGTAATTTTATGTTTCTGTGTGCTTGAAAACTGTTTTTAAACTGGTTTGTTTCCATTAATGAAATTAATTTTCATCTGAAGGTAAAATATCAGTTAGACCCCCGAGCTTTAACCATAATAAATAAGGAGAAGGAGGAGGTCTTTAAACCAAGGAGGGATTAGAATTTCCTAAGAAAGAACATTATTATTGTTTCATCATCATTGTATCATCGCATTCTTAAATTGTCTTTTAGCACTTCATATTATCTAGTCTTAATAACACACTGCTTAAAGTAGTTGATATCTTTAGAGAGGATACAGCATTGTTGTGTGTTCTTGGTAATGAATCAGATCTTGTGTTTGGTAAAAATGACATGTTGGGTACTGTCTTTCCAAAAATTTTACTTATTGGTCTATTAAGCCCACCGGCCTTGTAGCATTGCGCTAACAAAATGTTGCATATGATAGCTATGTGTGTATGAATCCCTGGATATCCTCTGAGGTTTCCCTATATCCATCTGTATTACTGCTGAATGCTGAAGATGTTCCACGTAAACATTTATGGCATTTTATTTGTTTTCCTTTTTAAATAAAATTACAGCTAGTAACAGGAAACGGACAAATAGTCACACGGAACCATTTAATTTGTAATGAGGGATCTTTCTCCACTGTGTACGTGGATGTATGTGGGAGACGAACACAACAACAATGCAGCATTCTACACTGTGAACAAACTGACGGTGTGGAGTAGTCACGATGGTGTGGGAGCTGAATACAGCGCTGAGTGACAGGCTTTAGCAGGCTTCTCAGGATGGGTATTTGCATGAATGTTTCCTTAACAAATGATTTCTCCCACATCCTAATACACCTTTTAAACTACCCATTATTCACTTTCGTATTTGGAGAATTATGGAGCATTTATAACTTTCTGGACATGACAGAGATGAACAGTTTTAACCCTTTTCATGGCAGAATTGATCATGGTAATAGACATATTGGTTAAGAAATGGAATATGTTGGAGATACTGTTGCATAATTATATTCCCACTCTGCTGTCAAGAGGGAACACAGATAAGGATTTGTCATGTTTATGTTAAATTTCAGAAATTACTGGAATCCCTCAAAGAATGTGAGTGCAGAAGTTCAGAGGAATAACATAACCAGAGAAAGGGGATCCTGTTGTTAAAATGGCCAACCACTAGCTTCCTCTTCATTGCTTTGTGTTCGGTACAAGATAGCATTTTTCTAAGATGAGAAAGAACTGCTTTTATTCCCATAAGCCCCAGGGCTTTGTGTGAGAAGAGAGCAGGAGACTGCCACAGTACTGCAGTGGACATCAGCACACTGAAACTGAATTGTATGGGAGGGATTGCATGGGGGGGTTAGTCATCATAGCTGTCCTTCATGCTCACCCGCTCCATGTGCTGATGAGGGGCTGAGTCACTGGGTTCAAGTCCACTCTGAAAGGTCACACTGACTCAGGCTGTCACAGCATTGAATGACTGGTTATTGCCGAGTTAAATTAACAAATTAGTCTCTATGGGGATTATTAAAAACATATTAAAGACAGACGACGTTATTCTTTACAGATAAATTCACACTGCAAACTTTAGACACCCACTTCTCACCCTGTCTTCTTCATGTCCGTTTAACAGGTAAAGCGTTACCAGTGTATGTTCGAAGGCTGTACACGGACGTACAGCACAGCGGGAAACCTGCGGACCCATCAGAAGACGCACCGGGGCGAGTACACATTTGTGTGTAATCAGCAAGGTTGTGGAAAGGCCTTCCTCACTTCATACAGCCTGAAGATCCATGTCCGGGTCCACACGAAGGAGAAGCCATTTGAGTGTGATGTGCAAGGCTGTGAGAAGGCCTTCAACACTCTGTACAGGTAAGCCCATAATCCAGTGGGTACCAAGTCTTTTTGGCTCGTGACCCCATTTTAACATCACAAATTTCTGGCGACCCCAAGCATTAAAAACAGATGCTTTTTTTTTTTTTTTTTTTTTTTTTTGGTAAAATTTATTTGTTTTT